>VSMD01128680.1:0-25697 GCA_008750895.1 Mirza zaza
AAAAAAAAAAAAAAAAAGAAGGAGTATTTTAAAGCACTATTTTAAGAATCAAAATTCATGCAAAAAATATCCATGATTAACAAAATATGCAATTTGTGAATAAGAACAGGATGCACTTTACTGATTTTTTTTTCCTTTAGCCTTAGGCTCCAGTTTGGCTCCGCACAGCCAAGTTACAGTAACTGAGACAGAAATCGTAAGCAGAAATGTTTAGATTTTAACAGGAATCAATGTTGGTAAACCAGCATTTTCCAAAACACATCATTTAAGTCAGGGGTGGGGCTGAGTGGAAGAATGGCTTCCATTTTCAAAGTATGGAAAACAAGGCATCTGCTATCTTCTTTCTGGAAATGGTACTGCACTTGAGCCGGTTTTGGAGAAGTGCTGTCAAAACTTCGTTGCAGATGCGATTGTTTTTTGTATAATCCGGAAAAGGACATTTTGGGAAGACTGTTCTTAGCACCTAAGCCGATTGCAGTGAGGTTTGCAAGGTGGGAGGAGGGGGAGATGCGAGGGCCGTGGAGGACACTCCAGGTACTCGGCTCCCTCCAGGCGAGCGGCTGCTGGCTCCATCTGTGCAGAAGCTGAGCCCAGCCCCGCCCGCGTGGCCTCAGGAAGCCAGGCGCAGGGCACAGGCTGGCTGCTGACACAGAGACCGGAGATCGAGAGCAGGACAGGAAGTTGCCATTGCCCGGTGCAAGATCTTTGCTCTCCAAGAACCCAGTGCTGGCCTTGTTGTCTGTTGACAGATGGCGGCTAATGGGTTGGTGGCAGCTTCACTTTCGTTGACAACAGGAGAAAGAAGACACAAGGCAGGGACAGGCCATGCTTTTCTCTCCCTGTCTGTGAGGTTCCCTGACTCCTGGCCGGAAGGCTTGGGAGGGTGACAGGCCCAGATGCAGCGCCTGGGTTTTCTCTATGACACGTACATACCCCTCCTGGATGTGCCATGAGAAATGTCAACGGGAAAAAAGCCAAAGTCTGCAAAATAATTTTAAAGGGATTTATTCTGAGCCAAATTTGAGGACCATGACCCGCAGAGCCACTGCCAAGAGGCCTTGGGCAAGTGGACTCCCTGTGGCTGGGTCACAGTGTGGTTTTATACATTTCAGGGAGACGGGGGTTACAGATAAAGTCATAAATCAATACGTGGGAGGCATGCATTGGTTTGGCCCAAAAAGGTGGGCCATCTCGAATGGGGGGGACCTTATAGGTTACAGGTGGGTTTAGAGATTCTTTGGCTTATAATTGGTTAAAAACTTGAAGCTTTGTCTAAAGGCTTGGAATGTTTTAACATAAGGAGCTGTTATCAGAGATAAGCCAGTGGACATAGATTTGTTGTGTAAACTGAGGACCTGCAGGTGTGTCTTGCATACCATTAGGCCTGCTAATGGGTTACAAAGGAAGTCCCCAAGAAGGGAGGGGACATGATGAGACCTGTCTGACCTCCCTCCTCCTGGTAGACAATTTAGTTTTAGAATATTCCTTTGGCCACAAGGGGATCCATTTAGTCATCCAGTGAGGGGGTGAGCCTTAAATTCGGTTTTTTTTTTTTTTTTTTTTTGAGACAGAGTCTCACTCTGTTGCCCAGGCTACAGTGAGTGCCGTGGCGTCAGCCTCGCTCACAGCAACCTCCAACTCCTGGGCTCAAGCCATCCTCCTGCCTCAGCCTCCCGAGTAGCTGGGACTACAGGCATGTGCCACCATGCCCAGCTAATTTTTTCTATATCTTTTTAGTTGTCCAAAAACTAAAAGGGGGGTGAGCCTTAAAATTTTATTTTAGTTCACAGTTCAAATTCAAGTCTCTAGCGTGAATGCTGCTAAAAAACGAAGCCTCTATGACTGGGAAAACTAAAGTCAGCCATGACCCTCCTCGGAACTGATGGTTGTAAGGGGGCTGTGTTTTTTTGTTTGTTTTTTTTTTTAATTTGGGTCTAAACACCCCTTCCTGGAGAGGAAAGACAAGCCCGCCCTGGGGAGGAGGAGGGTGCAGGGAGAAGCACACCCACTCCCCCACCCCCGCCCTGCTCTCCTGCCCCTCACCCTTCCCGGACCACTGATGGAGGAAATTGGGAATTGGGGACACAGTCTGCCCGCACTCTCCCCGGTAGCAGGGGAGCAGGTGGCAGGCGCGTGACTGCAAGCCGGCTGGTGACCTCCCGGTCACTCGGGACCCCCCTAGATAAGCCAGTGACCAGATTAAGGAAGTGAAAAAGATGCATCCCAAACTGAGGATTTCAGAAGCTTCAGACGAGCCGGGAAACGAAGGCAGTGATGTCCTAATGAGCTCCAGAAAATTCTGAAAGCCCACCGAGGGAAAGACAAGCGAGTTTGTGGGAAGGTGTTTAGCGAGTAAACAGCTTTGCGGGTCCCCCGTTTTGGGGACATGCCACCCCCAGCCCCGCAGAGCTGGTTTGACCCGCTGCTGTTCTCAGACAAGACAGGGCCTGGATCTGTCAGAGCAATGGCTCTCAGTTGGGGACCGTTTCCCCACCCCCCCCAGGGACATGTGACAATGTCTGGAGACTCTCCAGGGTGTCACAACCAGAGGGCCGTGCCGCTGACGCCCGTAGGTAGATGCTGCTAAGCGCCCAGAAGTGCACGGGACGTCGGGAATTTCCATCACGTGACCAGGAACGCTGCAGCCCAAGATGGCCACGGTGCTGGTTTCCCGGAAGCCGCCTTTGGTTGCAAAGAAACTTGTCCTGGAAACTCCCTTCCTCTCGAGCGGCGTCCCGCCCACTCTCCCGGGCAGGGAGGCGCCGGGGGACCTTGCGCAGGGGCAGGTTTGGGTTCTGCAAGGCCGGCGAGGGCCCTGGAGGCTGCAGGCTCAAGCGGCTCCCAGGGGAAGCCAGGGTGGCCGGCCCCCAGGCCTCGCTTGGAGCAGCAGGGCGTTTCGGCTGTGTTCGTGGTCTCCCGCTGTCCTTCTCTTTCTGTCCTCGCTCCTCCAGGCTTCTGTGTGTGCCGTTCCGTGCCCTGTCACCAAGAGGCGTGCAGGAGTGGCTCGACTCCTCCACCCAGGTGACAGTTTCTCTCCAGCTGTTGTCAATTTGAAGTTCAGCGTGTTGATGAAATCGATTGACTTAGTTGGAAAGAGCATCCCAAGGGGCCCGATCAAGCCACACACACGCTTCTGACAAACACACACATTTGTACCTCAAGACGTCTTTTGCATGGTCTGAGACACTCAGACGGCGTAGAGCCTGTGACTTAGGTGACGTGCAGGCTTGCCACAGCATGCTAAGCCAGAGGTTGACAATCTGTTTCTAAATACGGCCAGAAAGTAAACACACTACACTTGGCAGGTCGTGCAGTCTCCGGCACAACTGCTTACATCTGGAAAGCAACCATAAGCGACATGCAAACGAGTCATGTTCCAATAAAACTTTATTTACCAAAAAAAAAAAAAAAACAGGCAGTGAGCTGGATATGGCTCACTGGCCACCATAGTTTGCAAACTGCTGTTCTAAATAATACCAACTTCTTCATGTCTCTGCCTCAGGGAAAGAAACAAAATCATGTAGGGAAAACCTTACTGAAAGGGGAGCTCAGTGATTGGCATGAGTTGTAAATGTCTCAAGTGCAAGGATGAGTAGATACTATAACTGCACAAAAATATGAAACGTGAATGCATCTTTAAAGTTAACAGAAGCTGAGCATGGTAGTGGCTCACGCCTGTCATCCTAGCACTCTGGGAGGCCGAGGCGGGAGGATCACTCAAGGTCAGGAGTTCGAGACCAGCCTGAGCAAGAGTGAGACCCCGTCTCTACTATAAATAGAAAGAAATGAATTGACCAACTAAAAATATATAGAAAAAAAATTATCCGGGCATGGTGGCGCATGCCTGTAGTCCCAGCTACTCGGGAGGCTGAGGCAGGAGGATCGCTTGAGCCCAGGAGTTGGAGGTTGCTCTGAGCGAGGCTGACGCCACAGCACTCACTCTAGCCCGGGCAACAGAGTGAGACTCTGTCTCAATAATAAAATAAAATAAAGTTAACAGAAACAGAAAGACAGCTCTCTGCCTTCTAGCACTCTCTCTTTTTTTTATTTCTTTTTTTTCTTTTCTTTTTTTTTTTTTTTAAGGAGTGGGATGAGACAGAACAATAACTAAGGAATAGAAAGATGTGCCAAAGGTCTGCAGCTCGATTCAAGTCTACATTTCTGTCCTTCTGGACTGGAGCGCTAGACCTTCTGCCCTTAGCATGCACGGGGAGGAGACTCAGCAACATTGCCTTACTCTTCCGTCAGACTCTCTGCGTTCTTTGAAGGGCATTGATTTTGACTTTCCCCTCCGAGGTCACCAGTTTCCCTGCGACCTCCCGTCTGTAGTGAGGAAACACAGCTCAGAGAGCGACGCTGCTGTTGCTCAGAGCGCCCAGCTGCACCATCGTATGGGTTGGTTTCACCACGGGGAAGGGCAGGAGGAGATCGACGCCAGCCTCTCGGAGTAGGAGCAAGGACCCAAGGTCCCAAGGGACCCCCTCACCCCCGCAGAGCTGCCTGGGCGTTGGTGCAGCCCCGGCCACACGGACCCCTGGGAATGAGGATAAGTCAATCCCTTTAACTCTTTGCACTCGAATGTTGAGTGTGACTCAACACGGTTAGCAAAAATTATAGAGATTAAAATTATTATCTTTGAATGTATCGATAATTTGAAATATAAAAAAAATCCAAATAAGTTTGTATGAGAAGAAACTCCCCTTTTTTATTCTACTGCCTCACTTTGTAAACTCGTGGGTATTTAAAAAATTAAATCCCGAGTAGAATAAAGGAATTGAGAAAAAGCAAGCGAGTGCAAAGGGTTAACTCTGTAGTCACAGTCTAGCTCCTCTTGCAAAACCTGCATTATCTGCAGGGGGAAAAAACCCTGTGCGTTTATTCATAAAACAGTTCCACTTGAGAGGAAAACGACCTGGCATCTTGTCACTCCTTGCCATCATGTGGGATTGTCCACCAAGAGCTCTGGAATGTGTTCGGTCACCAGTAATGCTCCAGAGAGCAGGGGTCCTCAAACTTTGTAAATAGGAGGCCAGGTCACTGTCCCTCAGACCGTTGGAGAGTGCACACTGTGGGCCCAGGACGCGTCAGCTGCTAAGCAGGGCAGGCAGCCACGGCAAAAACACTGGGCGGGCCAGATAAATGTCCTCAGTGGGCCACATGTGGCCCGCGGGCCGTAGTTTGAGGACACGTGCCCCGGACTGTGGGCTGCAGCCGGAGCTTCCAGAAAATGCAGTTTGCAACCCCCCATCTTGCCTGTCAGGCGTGTAAGGGAACACACGCATGCACACAGACACTATCCTTGAACTGCAAGAAACGTGCATTTATTGCAAGGGTGTGGGGGCGCATTTTGGAGCCTCATTTTGCTGGACTATCTTGACGTGCAATGTTTTGGCACTGAGTCTTGTTCTGCATGGACAAATGGAACAAAGAGTCGAACTTGATCTGTGTAGAAATCCCCAGCCGCAGTTTGGTGGCATCAAGGACTTATAACAGTGGCTTGTGTCACCCGAACATCACTGTGTCAGGCCCTGTGTGGGTCATGTTTCTTGGATTCATTCATGCATGTAATCGTGCATTCAACAAGTACTGTGTTTCCCCCAAAATAAGACCTCCCCATAAAATAAGCCCTTGCAGGATGTCTGAGCCTGTGCGCAATAGAAGCCCCACCCCGAAAATAAGCCCTAGTGCTGGGCGTGGCTATGAAAATAAGCCCTAGTGCTGGGCGTGGCTATGAAAATAAGCCCTAGTGATGGGCGTGGCTATGAAAATAAGCCCTAGTGATGGGCGTGGCTACGCAGCGCATCTGCACGACCCATGCATGTCGTCACGGAGCGGGAAAGAACACGAGCAGCCCTTCTCATCTGCCCCGTGACAGCTCTAGTGCTCGACAGGAGAGATTGGGGCCAGTGGTTCTAAAGGAAACAGAGTAGCAAGAAATGCAGGATGGAATTTGAAGTTTGGAGAGTGAGGATGATGTTCCAGAAGAAGACGACTTCACTCTACTTGAATCAATGTAGATGGTTGTACCGTACTAAAAAAAAAAAAAAAACATGCCCTGAAAATAAGCCCTAAGGTGTCTTATTTAGGAAAAATAAATATAAGACCCTGTCTTCTTTTCAGGGAAACACGGTATCTGTTTGCCTTTAAGATCAGCTCGGTGTGAAGTATCTGGGGCATGTTTTGTTCGGTTGGGGACGGTCAGGCTTTACTCACATTCTTCCTTGCATATTGATTACCAGGTGCTGAGTTCGGGGCTAGAGAACAGGAGCACAGTACCTGCCCTCCTAGAGCTTATAGTCAGTCTGTCAAGAAGACAGAGATGTGGCCGGGCACGGCAGCTCACGCCTGTCATCCTAGCACTCTGGGAGGCCGAGGCGGGCAGATCATTTAAGGTCAGGAGTTCGAGACCAGCCTGAGCAAGAGTGAGACCCCGTTTCTACTAAAAATAGAAAGACATTAATTGGCCAACTAAAAATACATAGAAAAAATTAGCCGGGCATGGTGGCGCATGCCTGTAGTCCCAGCTACTTGGGAGGCTGAGGCAGGAGGATCGCTTGAGCCCAGTAGTTGGAGGTCGCTGTGAGCGAGACTGACGCCATGGCACTCACTCTAGCCTGGGCAACAGAGTGAGACTCTGTCTCAAAAAAATAAAAAAATAAAATAAAAAAAGACAGAGATGAAACAGAAGCTACACAAATCCATTACAGTAGTGATGCACCCTAAAAAGGAAAAGTACCTTTTTCCACCTGTAATCGTTATTACCTCTCACTTTAATGCTCAGATGCTACTGTTAAGCCCATTTTACTGAGGCAGCTGAAGAGGTTTACAAATTGCTCCGAGTCACCTAGCCAGAAAGTGGCTGGTGCTCCAGTTCTGTCCACAGTGGGAGCAGGAAAGAGCTTCTCAAGTCGGAATAGTGAGGCTAGAACGGTTCCATCTTGGGGACAGGGAAGCTGGTAATTTAAACAGATCTCCAGAGCTGTGATTAATAAAGCGACAACATTTTTGCAGTACAGAGAGCTAATTATAAACCACGCGTACATCGACTTTAAAATTGGAGCAGCCCCAGATGGTGGGCTATGTAATGAAACTCCAGGGACAAAGAGATTGACAGGTGCGATCATGGTGTTTTTTTCCTGATGTTTGGAATCCCATCCGTCGGAATGACAGCGCCAGCCCACATGAGAGCAGAGGCTGGTTGCTTCTTTCTAAGCCGAAGGCAGCATGAGAATTCGTTTACTGTTATCCACAAATATTTACCGAGCATGAACATTGTGCTGAGCACTGCCAGCTCTGGGTGGGTGCATTGAACAGGGGACAAGATCCCTGCTCCCAAGGGGGTCCACCAGCTACAGACTTGCACACCAACTTAAGAAAGCAAGTCAGGGGCCGGGCAAGGTGGCTTGCACCTGTCATCCTAGCACTCTGGGAGGCCCAGGCAGGAGGATCGCTCAAGATCAGGAGTTTAAGACCAGCCTGAGCAAGAGCGAGACCCCTTCTCTACCAAAAATAGAAAGTTTGAATAAAAAAAAAAAAAAAGAAAGAAAGAAATTAGTTGGCCAACTAAAAATATATAGAAAAAATTAGCCGGGCATGGTGGCACATGCCTGTAGTTCCAGCTACTCCGGAGGCTGAGGTAGGAGGATCGCTTGAGCCCAGGAGTTTGAGGTTGCTGTGAGCGAGGCTGACGCCATGGCACTCACCCTAGCCCGAGCAACAGAGCGAGATTCTGTATCGAAAAAAAATGAAGTCAGGGTGAGAAGATTACAAAAGGCTCGAGGGCAAGAGTGACTGGCTGGCTAATGGACAAGTAACTTCGCTGCTTTAGAAGGAGTGGTGGGGTAGGCGCCACCAAGGGGGAGACACCTGTGTGGGGACTTTCACGACAGAAGAAATCAGCCATGCAAGGGGGAGAGCTTTCCAAGGGGGCTGGAATGAGCTTGCTGGTGCTCAAGGAGGAGGAAGAGGAGGAGGAGGAAGGCAAGCTCAAGCTGAAGCAGAGTCCGCAAGTTCCAAGCATGATCTTGGAGAGAGAGGAGGCAGCCAAGTCAGGCAGTGGCTTGAGGTCTGCATAAAGACTCTAGATTTTGCCAGTAATGAAATTAACCCCAGAAACACCTTTTCTTTCTTTCTTCCTTTTTTTTTTTTTTTTTTGAGACAGAGTCTCACTCTGTTGCCCAGGCTAGAGTGCCATGGCGTCAGCCTAGCTCACAGCAACCTCAAACTCCTGGGCTCAAGGGAACCTCCTGCCTCAGCCTCCCGAGTAGCTGGGACTACAGACATGCACCACCATGCCCGGCTAATATTTTCTATATATTTTTAGTTGGCCAATTAATTTCTTTCTATTTTTAGTAGAGTCGGGGGAGAGGGGGTCTCGCTCTTGCTCAGGCTGGTCTCGATCTCCTGACCTTGAGCGACCCTCCCGCCTTGGCCTCCCCTCTGAGTGCTAGGATTATAGGCATAAGCTACCACGCCCGGCCCAGAAACGCCTTTTCTAGAGGCAAGCACACAATTATCATTTATCATTGGGCAACACTGCCCTTTCTGTTCACGTCCCATGGGCAAGAAGACGCTGGAGGAGAATCTGAGTTCATGCATCAGGAGAGAGAGGCGTTTCTCTTCTCTGGAGTCCGCACGTCATGTTTCCATCCCACCCATGCACCCCCCAAGAGATGAAGAGCTTATGTTTAGGTGAACCTGAGAGCAGACACCGGGCGGTTCCTTTTTGGGGAGCAGTTCCTGGGAGGCAGAATTGCGTGAGTGGGCAGAGTCACCTGCCAGCAGGACAGAAGCCACCCTGCACGTCTGTCCTCCTCCTCTTGGAAATAGGAATCCATTCTCACGCAGGACGTCCTGGGAAATGCATCCCTTTCGGGGCTCCTAAAGAACAGACTCTCGAAAGCAGCATGTGTTGGGGTTTACAGCATTTGCTAGTTGTGCTCGCCGACCTCAATTCTACCCAAGAGCTTCGGCAGAGAGTGCTGCGAAGGTCGTGGCACCCACCTAGGTAGCTTTTGTTTCTAGATGTGCTTTCGAAGGTGTTTTCTTTCCTGCCTTGCCAGAGTTCATGGGCTCAGGCTGCTCATTCGTCAGCTGAGCTTGCTGTTATCGTCTCCTCCCCGCCTGGAGATGGGGAGGCTCTGGAAGTGATTAGGCTGTTGTAAATCAGCTTTTATGATTTGCATGTCGGAGATAAGCGGCAGAGAAAGAAGCAATTGGGGGATCCAGCTCTTCCTGCCCTGACAGTTATCTCAGTAATGAAATTAAAAGAAAAAAATGGAGAGTATGATCTGTGGCAGAATAGTTTCTCCATAGTCATCTCCAGTGTTAAAACCAGGCTCTTTAACAAACGTTGCTTCATTTTTGCATCCTTTTTTTTTTTTTTTTTGAGGTATAAGTTACATAAAGTAAAGGAAACAGATATGAAAACTACACTTCAGTGATTTTTTTACACACGTGTATCTGTTTATAACCATCATCCAGATCTAGCTATAGAACGACTCCAGTGTTCTAGAAGCTTCCCTCGGGCCCCCTGCCACTGCCCTGAGCCCCGTCGCCATAGGTAGTCTTAGCCTGTTCTTGAACTTCATGTAAGTGGAATCACACAGCATGTACTCTCTTTGTGTCTTGGAGCATTTTCTATGAGATACAGCCAAGTCATTGCGTGTCATTAGTCATTCTCATTGTGTAGTGTTTAATTGTATCAGGATTTCTCAACTGTGGCACTGTTGATGTTTGAGGATGGATAATTCTTTTGGGGGTTGGGGAAGCTGTCCTGTGCATTTTGGGATGTTTAGCAGTCTCTCTGGCCTCTGCCTACCTAATCTACCATGTTTCCCCAAAAACAAGACAGGGTCTTATATTTATTTTCCCTCAAGAAGACACCCTAGTAGGGCTTATTTTCAGGGGATGTGTTATTTTTTTTTAAGTACGGTACAACCATCTACATTGATTCAAATAGAGTTAAGTTGTCATCTTCTGGGACATCATCATCACTCTCCAAACCCCGAATCCCATCCTGAATGTCTTGCGACTCTATTTCCTTTAGAACCACTGGCCCCAATCTCTCCTGTCGAGCACTAGAGCTGTCACGGGGCAGATGAGAAGGGCTGCTCGTGTTCTTGCCCGCTCCTCGACGACACACATGGGTTGTGCAGATGTGCTGCGTAGCCACGCCCACCACTAGGGCTTATTTTCATAGCCACACCCAGCACTAGGGCTTATTTTCATAGCCACACCCACCACTAGGGCTTATTTTCATAGCCACGCCCAGCACTAGGGCTTATTTTCATAGCCACGCCCACCACTAGGGCTGATTTTCATAGCCACGCCCACCACTAGGGCTGATTTTCATAGCCACGCCCAGCACTAGGGCTGATTTTCGGGGTAGGGCTTCTGTTGGGCACATGCTTAGACATCCTGCTGGGGCTTATTTTATGGGGAGGTCTTATTTTCAGGGAAACACGGTAGATGCCAATCTTACACCACTTACCAATCGTGACAACTAAAAATGCCTCCAGATATTTCTAGATTTCCTGCAGAATTGGAAACGATGGGATCCTATAAATATGCTCCAAGTTTAAAGAAACCTTTCATTTGGAAGTCATTTCAAACTTGCTGAAAATCTGCAAAAAATAGAACAAACAACACCTAGAATGTACTCTTCACCTCTATTTACCTATTGTGAGCTTTTTTTCCTATTTGCTCTCACACATTCACGCGCAAACCTGCACACAAGCACAATTTATGTCTGAACTATTTGAGGACAAGTTGCCTCTTTCCAGGCCATTTGCCACCATATCCTTCTGTGTATATTTCCCAAGAATGAGCACCTTCCCCGTACATTATCACAGTGATCAATTAACTGCAGTAGATTTCGCATAATACTTTTATCTATTGCCCATGTTCCAATTTTTTCAATTGACCAAAAATCAGCCCTTATAGAATTGATTTTTCCATACAGAGTAGGTTCCAGTCCAGGATCATGTAATATATATATATATATATATATATTTATATATATATATATATATATATAAAAGGTTGCCATGTTTCCTTAGTACCCTTTAATCTAGAACATTCCCTCAGCCTTTTTTTTTTTCTTCTGCCTTAAGACTACAGTGCCCTTTTTTCTTAATAGAACATTTCTCCTCTTGGGACTGGTTCCATATTTCCTCCTGCAAACATTCAGGGCATGTATTCCTGGCTGGAATCCTACAGAAAGGACAATGTCGCCCTTTTTAGGACATCCTACATAAGCGTGCACGACATCCAGTTGCACCTCATCAGTGATGTCACGTTTGAATTCCAGGTCAAGGCGTTACCTGATTCTGCCATTGCTTAATTGCTAATGCTTCCCTTACAACTAATAAGCGATACGTGGGTAAACACTTTAAAACCCGGCTTGCCTTTCCATTTTTACCCGACAGATTTAGCATAGTTTTTGACTATGGCGTGAAGCACTCTTTTGTCTCCAACAATTACAAAATGATTTTCCAAATCTGGCCCTCCTCCCAGATTCACTCTGTATCAAGGAGCCCTCTCTTTTCTCCCATTTATTTGTTCATTGATGCTTTGATCTGCTGTCGGTATGGACTTGTGAATTCCTATTTGTTTCAGTGAAACTGCCCTTAAATATTTTAATGGTCAAATTGTTCCGATTTGGCCAGTGGGCGCCCCTTCAGCTTGGGCCCTGTGTTCTTCTGACAAACCCTCATCACATTTGATTTTCAATACTTCCATTCTTTGTAGCATAATAAGATGTTCCAGGTTCATCTTTTATGGTCCTTTTTCTTTATCCTGGAATTGGCCATTTTTCCAACCAGACTTCGTACTTTTTACTTGGGAATGGTAGTAAATACCACAATTTATCCATTTTTCTGCTCATTGACATTTGAATTGTTTCCAGTTCTGGGATGTAATGAGAGAAGAGGGCTTCTCTGAATACTTTTGTACGTTTTTCGGCCCTTTGTACTAACTTTTGTTGGGCATATAACCAAAAGTGGTTATTTAGAGTCATAAAATTTCCACTCTTGGTTATACACCCAACAGAAATGAGTGCATATGTCCACAAAAAATGGACAAGGATATTCAAAATGGCTTTATTCATATTTCCTATATGGATATGTACGCATATTTAGCTGCAGTACATAGTCCCAAATCATTTTTCAAAGTGCTTGTAACATTGCTTTGGTTTTGTTGGAGAAGAAGTCATCGGCCTCAGCAGGAGGCAAGAATAATCAGTGACAGAGGTGATAGTGGTCGTTTGCGATCCAAAGGTGTGTTGTCCGTGACCAGAAATGGCTAAATTGCTGATCCTTTCAATGTATGAGGAGTGGGCAATGCTGAGACTTCCCCACATGGCCCATTCTTGAGTATTTCCTTAGTGCTGCCGGGCGCAGTGGCTCACGCCTGTAACCCTAGCACTCCGGGAGGCCGAGGCGGGCAGATCGTTTAAGGTCAGGAGTTCTTGCTCAGCCTGAGCAAGAGCAAGACCGAGTCTCTACTAAAAATAGAAAGAAATTAATTGGCCAACTAATATATATAGAAAAGATTACCCGGGCATGGTGGCGCATGCCTGTAGTCCCAGCTACTCGGGAGGCTGAGGCAGGAGGATCGCTTGAGCCCAGGAGTTTAAGGTTGCTGTGAGCTAGGCTGACGCCATGGCATTCTAGCCTGGGCAACAGAGTGAGACTCTGACTCAAAAAAAAAAAAAAAAAGAGCAGAATGGAAGTTACAGAAGTCACTGTGCCCCACTGCCTTCAAAATAGTCTTCATCTCAGGGATGCCAGGAGCTCATCTGACCACACTTAGGACATGGAGGTCCACTGCTAGGAGCATGGGGTGTTAGAAAGCATTAGAGCCACTGTTTTATATCTTAAAGTGCCTCCCCAGGGAACAGAGGGGTGTCCCAGGGTTTGACTCATTTCTTCTGGCTGCTAGAGACTCATTGATAACCCTGGAGAAGTCACTAAACAGGTTGACAGAGTAAATATTCCTCTAGCTACAACCTAGGGAGTCACTTAGTATCCAATCCAAGAAACCTGAGACAGAGGGCTCCCTGCCACTTAGGGACAGCGGGCAGAGCGGGAAACTGCCCCGGGCTAACAGAGAAGTAAGCTGGCCCAGTGTCGTGGATGTAGTGTTCGGCATTGCCAAGGACAGCGTGGACACGGCCCAGCCTCTATAGCTTAAAGTTTCCTTGCCCAAAATATCTGTCCTGCGGAGCTTTTAGTGCATCATTAGAGTCAGAGAAGTAATTGAAGTACTTTGTAAAATGTAACTCTAAACAGAGGAAACATCGTGCATGAGATACGCAGTGGGCTCTTCGTAAGTTTGATGACCCTTTGGAGCAGGGGTCCTCAAACTTTTTAAACAGGGGGCCAGGTCACTGTCCCTGAGACCGTTGGAGAGTGCGCACTGTGGGCCCGGGAGGAGTCGGCTGCTAAGCAGGACAGGCAGCCGCGGCAAAAGTACCAGGCAGGCCGGATAAATGTGCTAGGCCGGCCGCATGTGGCCCGCAGGCTGTAGTTTGAGGACGCCTGCAAGTTTGCAGGAATTAGTAACTAGTAAAATGGATCTTTGTGGGTGCATTTTAAGCCAGTGCCCCCTCTAGGTGGGCCCTGGTGGGAAGAGCGGTCCTCACCTCACATACACGAGCACCACCCGAGAGAGCCCTTGCGCAGCGCGCGACACAACCGTGCGCACCGACTCGCCTTGTTGCGCATTTGTGTGTGTGGTTTTTTAAACTTTTTTTGTTGTTTTTTTTTTTTTTTTTTGTCTTTGGTTTGATCACCTGCTGAGCACGTTTGTATTAACCTCTGTGGTCCTCTCCTCTCCCCACCCCACCCCTCGCTCCAGGCCTCTCCGCGGATGGCGGCGCCAAGCGCCAGGAGCACCTCTCGCGGTTTTCCATGCCCGACCTCAGCAAGGACTCCGGGATGAACGTCTCCGAGAAGCTGAGCAACATGGGCACGCTCAACTCGTCCATGCAGTTCCGGAGCGCGGAGTCGGTGCGCAGCCTGCTGTCGGCGCAGCAGTACCAGGAGCTGGAGGGGGGCCTGCACCAGCTGGGCGCCCCGCTGGGCTACCGGGACCTGCAGTCCCGCGCGGGCCGCATGCACCAGAGCTTCGACTTCGACCCGGGGCTGGCGGGCGGCCAGGTGCCCGGGGGGCCGGAGGGCGCGCGCGTGCAGCCGCTGAGCGAGCGCACGCGCAGGAGGGCCACCGCGGCGGCCCCGGCGCGCGGGGACGGCGACGGCCGCCGCTTCCGGCCGCACCGGTCCCGCCGCTCGCGCCGCTCGCGCTCCGACAACGCGCTGCACCTGGCGGGCGAGCGCGAGGCGGCCGCGCGGCTGCAGGAGCGGCCCCCGCTGCGCGCGCGCGAGGACTTCGACCGCTTCGTGCGCCAGCGCAGCTTCCAGGAGAGCCTGGCGCACGCCGGCTCCCGCCGGGACCTGTACGGCCAGTGCCCGCGGACCGTGTCGGACCTGGCCCTGCAGAACGCCTTCGGGGACCGCTGGGGCCCCTACCTGGCCGAGTACGAGTGGTGCTCCACCTGCTCCTCCTCCTCCGACTCGGACAACGAGGGCTACTTCCTGGGCGAGCCCATCCCGCAGCCCGCCCGCCTGCGCTACGTGACGAGCGAGGAGCTGCTGCACAAGTACAGCCCCTACGGCCTCCCCAAGGCCTCCACGCTGGCCGGCAGCCGGGCGCAGCTGCACAGCAGGAAGCGGCAGAAGAGCAAAAACTGCATCATCTCCTAGTGGCCCGTGCCACGGGGGCAGGGGGCACGGGGGCCGGGACTCGGGTGGGAGCTGAGCATGTGTCCGTTCTCAGGCACTTGCCCTGTTCTCAGTTTGGAAGCGCTTTCGGAGGGGGGTGGTTCGGGGCGCCGGGGGTGCGCAGGGGAGGGAGGAAAAAAAGGGGAAAATGCTCTCTCAGCGGACGCAGGCGGCGCTGCAGGTGGACCGCGAGATCGTCACGCGTTCTTGGCATGTCGAGTATTATTTGCACATTTCACTTTGGAAATACAGCAGACTCGGTGGAGGCCAGGCTCGGTCACCTCCTTCCCGTGGGTTCTGTGTCGCGTTGCCGCCCGCGAGAGGTGGCACTTGTTTTCCTGCTCGCTTCATGTCCTCTCTGGTTCTCTTACTTTTAGGACTCTCTCTCTCTCTCTCTTTTTTTTTTTTTCCCAGTAAGTAATTTGTTTATTAGCCAGGACCCAAGACTTAAGTTATTTACATGTCCATTGTAAATGCAATGTAAATGAGAATTCTGATAAAATATTTTTGTATTTTGTAATATCAAAGGAATTTCTATATATCGTAGGGCTCAGTGGCAACTTGCATGCACAACCACCATTGTCTTTTGAGTAGTAGGAGAAGGTGGCCCAGGACTGCCTTTTCTTTCTTTATTTCTTTCTCTCTCTTTTTTTTTTTTTTTTCTATACAAATTTGTTACATGTCAGTGAGACCTTTTTCAAAGGGATATATTCAATTTGGCTTTTTGTGGCTGAAACAAAAATAAATAACTATCAGACCCAAAGCATTTTATGCTCCATTCCATCTCTCTCAAGCCCTCAAGTCTGCTCCCACCCTGGGTAGAATTTATTTTTACTCTACAAAGTGGTAGTATTTTGGTTTGTTTGTTTTTTTCTTTTTTAAATTGCAAATGTAACTTTCACCCATTAGAGAAACCAATCAGTGTCAGTAAAGTTCCGTGAGAAATGTCATCCCTGCTGGGAACCGTTGAAGCTGCTTAATGTCGATCTATATCCCTTGGGGAAAAGTGACAGTGGCTGTGAGTGGTGCTGTCCTGTGATGTCAGCATGACGTCGTTTTGAGTGTGGCCTTGCGTTCTGGTGCTCACGTTTCCTGGATCGTGTTACCTGCTTTCCTTTACCCAGGCAGATGGGACTGCCGCCTCCGTAGCCTGACAACCGGTTGTCCTCAAAGCAAATGAACTGAAGCATTCGGAATCGAGGGGCAGAAAGGTTCTAGGGGGGACGGGGTGTGTCGCATGTTACTCGTGGAGACAGAGCAAGGCAATTTGCAAACAAAGCAGAAGGAGGGTAGAAGTTGAAAGGAGGAGGTTCAGGGACGAGAAGAACTTTCTAGAAATGAAGTAGAGGTGCGAGGTGACAACCACCTTGGACAGCCCCCAGAGTTTGCAGACAGACAGAATCCAGCTGAACTAAGGCTTGGGAACCAGAGCATCTGGGTTCTTTAGGAAGGATCAGCTGCTAAGATCTCAGTGTCATGACTTTGGGCAAAAAAACAATCAAAAAAAAAAAAAAACAACAACAGACTTTGTTGAAAGGGAGATTTCCATTTTAATGTGGTGGACTGTTGGTCAGACGGGAAAATGGGCTCAAAAGTGTGTTTGCTTGACGAAGACATTTAACGGTTGTGCTGTTTATAGTAAAATAAAACTTCCTCCCTTGCTTCAGTTGAACATGAAGCGCTTGCTTTTTTCTTCCAATCTCCTCCTCCCCTTTAATGGATTGTGGCAGTCGAAATAATCCAGCGGGGGACCCACCTGCAGTGGGCTGTCCCTTGGAGGGAGCCCACGGTGTGTCTGCCATGGTGAAGTGAGCGTGGTCTCTTTTCAGTATCGTAGTTCACATTTTCTAGTATTTTCCATGGAGAGAATGTGCACCGTGGTTTGTCAGACACCAGCCCAAGTGGGGGTCTGGGGAAAGGAGAGCTGTAAAGGCCATGGTCATGACACTCCATTCAGGATGTATTAAAATAATTTGCTTTTCAGGTATTAATATGACATTTGTCATTGTCACTGATTTTTTTTTTTTTTTAGGAAAAAAAAAGCAATGCAAATGTTGGTTGTGGCCGTTTTCCGCATGCTATCTTCATATCTAAATGCTTCATTAATTATCCGAGCCTCCGGAGAATTAACTCTTATTACGTTTGTATAGTAAGTTTGTAAACTGCTTGGCAAACTGATTAAGAAATAATGTGCAAACACCACGCTACTAAAGTGGCAGGTTTCTGGTAGAAATCGGACGAGTCCAATTTGGAGTTTTGGGTTCCTTGATCGATGAGAAT
The DNA here is from genome assembly GCA_008750895.1 of Mirza zaza. NCBI lineage: Eukaryota > Metazoa > Chordata > Mammalia > Primates > Cheirogaleidae > Mirza > Mirza zaza. The sequence goes on from VSMD01128680.1 coordinate 17,064, forward strand.
AAAAAGGCAATTTTTTTTAGAGAAGGGAAAAGGAGATCATTTTAACTTAGCAAATGGTTGAAAACAGGTCCGTCTTCTGTGGCCCCGAATTTAATGACAGAAATTCTCCTGGTAAAAGTTGCTCCCTAGTTCTGTTCTTCTCCGAGCACCTCTTACAATTCCCCACAAAAAGCTTTACCCACCGTCAGCAGAAGGAAGGTGGCCTACCTAGAACCTGATGCATAACCAGTACCCAAAGGGGACTGGAGCTATAAGTAAGTCATTGCAGGTCTCCATGCCCAGAGAGCATCCAGGGACTGGCCTGGTCAGAGCTTGAGAAATTAATGGGATACAAGCCTCAGGGTCACGCCATCTACTAGCAAGATCACCTGCATCCATTGCACCACTGCAGACCTCTTCTCCCTACCTACCCCAAATGCAGCCGGGCACCTTCCGGAGAATGAGGGAGGAGGAAGGCCCCTGTCTTATGATGGTGGTGGGAACTCCAAGTCAATGCCCTATCGAGGACAGGATGTCATTGTATCGGGACTTCCACCTGTGAGTGATAACTCACACATAGCCTCCCAGAACCCCAATCCCCGAAATTTAATGCATTTTTTTATCCTGGGGCAAGAACTTAAGGGACCTTACCTGCTCCATTGGCGTCATTAGCTCTTGGTGGTCAACATTTCTCCTTTGGCTGGGGCCTATGCTCACTTCTTAGATCATCGTTTCATCCTTCATAGACTGGTTTTCAGAAGAATAATCTCTTCCCAGTGTTCTCTCCTCTCTAATGCCTTGGCTGGGTTGGGTTTTTTGGTTCTCTTTTGTTCTGTTTGGTTTTCCTACCTCTCCTAATATCGGTTTTCTCGTCTTTTGGTCAGAACCCCAACTTTGGAATTCAGTTCATTTCCTATCACTGCTCAGTTCAGGGGCAACATACTGGACCCCTTCCCAGGCCCAAGAACTACCGTGTTTCCCCAAAAATAAGACCTCCCCATAAAATAAGCCCTAGCAGGATGTCTAAGCATGTGCGCAATAGAAGCCCTACCCCAAAAATCAGCCCTTGTGATGGGCGTGGCTATGAAAATCAGCCCTAGTGCTGGGCGTGGCTATGAAAATCAGCCCTAGTGCTGGGCGTGGCTATGAAAATAAGCCCTAGTGATGGGCGTGGCTATGAAAATAAGCCCTAGTGATGGGCGTGGCTATGAAAATAAGCCCTAGTGACGGGCGTGGCTACGCAGCGCATCTGCATAACCCATGCATGTTGTTGCGGAGCAGGAAAGAACACGAGCAGCCCTTCTCATCTGCCAGGTGAGAGCTCTAGTGCTCGACAGGAGAGATCGGGGCCAGTGGTTCTAAAGGAAATAGAGTCGCAAGACATTCAGGATGGGATTCGGGGTTTGGAGAGTGATGACGATGTTCCAGAAGAAGACGACTTCACTCTATTTGAATCAATGTAGATGGTTGCACCATACTTAAAAAAAAATAACACGTCCCCTGAAAATAAGCCCTACTAGGGTGTCTTCTTGAGGGAAAATCAATATAAGACCCTGTCTTATTTTCGGGGAAACACGGTATAAGTCATTGCCACTTTCTTGAATGGCCCTGCCGATACATACTATCCTTGATACTGTGAGAAAGTTCCTTAGCAGCCCAGTGGCACAGAGCATGGCATTTGGGGACCCTTCCTTCTGCCCTTCTTGGATCTCTACCGTGTGCGAAGGTGAATGGGGAGGGGGTCAGAAGACCCATGCTTCCTGGTTTCTCGCGTGTGCAAGAGAGAAATCCCAGCGCTGGTTGTTTGCTACTTTCTTTCTAGTCCATAGTCCTTCCTTTCTGCTCCCGACCAGCTAAGCAAACAAGCAATTTTGTGTTTCTAATATGGGCCCTGGAGGCAGCCCCTTCTCATCCCGTACGATGCTCCTGCGCTGTAACAAGGTCATTGTTTTCTTCTCTTCCTGCAGCAGCTTTCTGCTCCTTGGGTACCGCCAGCTATCGTTGAGCTCGGGCGGGGCCGGGATGGCGCATACAGTGGCGTGTGCTTTGCACTCCCCACAGCCTGAGCTAGATAGAGCCAGGGTGTCACCGCAGACTTTCCCAGACAAGGCGGATGCAGCCTCGGAAATCTTTGCGACACCCTAACCAGCCAGGGCCAGCGGATCAGAGCTGATCTTATTTGTCTGATAACCAATCTCATTCGTGAACCGGTTCTTATCTGTCTTCACCCTCGGCTCTCTTGCTGTGGAGCAGAAACGAGAGACCAGACATTTAGGGGGCCTCGTTCATGAGAACTTTGGAGACTGCCCCAAGGATCATGGCAGCTAGAGGAAGCTTGCTTCTCGGGCTAAAAAGGATGACCCATGTCTTCGGCCTTTGCCATTTTCCAGAAGACCAGAGGCGGCCCTCTGTGCGTTTTGCAGAGATCAGATAACACTCACTTCTTATTCTTCATCTCATCCCACCTTCCAACAGGAAATGGAAACAAGTATCGAAATCCCAAAAAAGAAATGCTCTTTGTGTATTTCTAACAGAAACCAGATGCTGACGCCTAGAAAGGAGGGTCCATGTATGACAAACGAAAGGGGAACATCGAGCCGGTTATTAATAATACTTCCTGCCAGAGGCGTTGCTAATAGCAACCGTTTAGCACCTTCGGGGCCTTAAAATGGGCCACGCAGGCAGGCAGCATTCCGCCTGCAGGGCTCTGTCGCCAGGCCTCCTCTGCCAGGTGGAAGGCAGTTCCAGATTGCCACCTTTTGAGGTACATCTCTTTAAGCACTAGAGAAGCGGAAGCAAAGGGACCCTTGGCCTTGTCTCCCAAAGTGTGTCCCCCTCTGGGGACCTCAGCAGACGCCAGAGCTCGTTTGCATGACCCTTGGGTAGCGCAGTCAGCAAGGTTATGGCCAAGCAAGGATTGATGGATTCTTTTTCCACTTTCTCATAACAGTAGCCCGGTCCACACAAGCCTCCCATAAAAACGTGACTCGCTGTTGGGAGCGATACTATTTTATAAGCTCAACTTCCTGCTGACAAAGCTAGCTTTCCTCAAGGGAATACAAAGGAGCAGGGGGAAGTCACATAGTGGTAGGAAAACATTCCTGTTATTTAGGTACCGATGAATCCGCAGGATAGAAAAAAAGTCGTCTTGTTCTATCCTCAGACTTCCTAAGCTATCTGTCCCTTCGCCCCACTCTGCATTTGGGCCATTGATGTTCGACAGGTCGCTGGCCAAGCTTTCCCAAAATTTTCAGAGAGCGTTACTTACCAATAAGATCTGTCCTCCAGCCTGTCTGGTTGATTTTCCTATTTTTCCACGAAGCTGTTAACGATTCCATCATGGGCCCAGACTTGACATTCTAAGCCCTCCAGGTCCTCTACTTTCTTTAGCCAGTGAGGAGTCCGGCAGTTTTTCCTCTCCTAAACTCACACTTTCCTACTCGGGGTTGCTTTGCCCGTCTCCTGCTTTTAATTTCGACTGCATACACAGAAACCTCAGAGGGCCTGAGAAGGCGAGGCGGGCCAGGGTCCGTGTTCCGTGTCGCGTGTCCAGCTGTGTGTTGGGGGTCTGTCTGCAGCAGGCCGTGCGGTGGGCTCTGCCGGAGATTGTTCTACACACTTTGCTTGAGACCCGTGCCCTGTAAACGAATGCGATGTTTTACTGATGTCTGTAATACATTTGTAAACTTCCAATAAATTCGAATAAAAGAGACGCTGCCATTCTTCTCGGTCCTCTCTCGATTTTTTTTTTTTTTTTTTGTAGGGGGGGGCGGTGTTCTTTGCTTTTGAGCATCTCGACAAAGAAGAGAAAGGCCCCGTGCGTTGGGGGATGAGGTTTGCCTTGAAAGGTGAACCCGATTGTTTGAATCAGATACAGGGGTCCTCAAACTTTGTAAACAGGGGGCCCTGTCACTGTCCCTCAGACCGTTGGAGAGTGCGCACTGGGGCCCGGGACGAGTTGGCTGCTAAGCAGGACAGGCAGCGGCGGCTGTAGAGAGCTGGATCAATGTGCTAGGCGGGTGGCATGTGGCCCTTGGGCTGTAGTATGAGGACCCCCGAATCAGAGTTTCTCAGCCTTGGCACTATCGGCATTGGGGTCAGTTAATTCTTTGTGGCAGAGGACTGTCCTGTGTATTATGGGATGTTTAGAGACACCACTGACCTCTTCCCACTGGTTGCCAATACCACCCCCCCCACCAAGTTGTGACAACTGAAAATGTCTCCACACATCACTCTCATGGGGACAGCTACCATTAAAAAAAGAAAATAACGAGCGTCGGTCAGGATGTGTAGACATTGGAACTCTTGTACCTTGTTGGTGGGAATACAAAATGGTATAGCAGCATGGAAAACAATATGGCAGTGCCTCAAAAAATTAAAAATAGAATTACCACCATATACTTCAGCGGTTCTTCTGGGGTATACCCAGGAGCATTGAAAGGCAGGGTCTCCAAAGAGATATTTGTATGTACACGTTTATAGCAGCATTCTTCACAATATCCAATAGGTGGAAGCAACTCGAATGCTCACTAATGGAAGAATGGATAAACAAAACGTGGCACATACATATTATGCCATGGAATATTGTTCAGCCTTAAAAAGGAAGAAAACTCTGACGCTGCTGCAGTCAGACGAACCTTAAGGGCAGGTGTCCTCAAACTGTGGCCCGAGAGCCACATGCCACCCGCCTAGCACATTTATCCGGCCCTCCGGGTGTCTTTGCCACCGCTGCCTGTCCTGCTTAGCAGCCGACTCGTCCCGGGCCCACAGTGCGCACTCTCCAACGGTCTGAGGGACAGTGGACTGACCCCCCGTTTACAAAGTTTGAGGACCCTGCCTAAGGGTATTATGCTAAGTGGGGTAAGCCAGTCACAAAAGGACAAATACCATATGATTCCACTCATATAAGGTATCTAGGGTCAAACTCACAGAGACAGAGAGTAGAAGAGTGTTGTCAGGGGTGGCGGGGAGAATGAGGAGTTATTATTTAGTGGATGCAGGCTTTCAGTGTTGCAAGATGAAAATGGTTTTGGAGACGGGTTGCAAAACAACGTGAGTGAACGTAACACTACTGACCTGTACGTGTAACAATGCTTAAGGTGGTAGATTTTATGTTTATTTCACCACAATTGGAAAAACGTCTCCACGCATTGCCAAATGTCTCCTGAGGATGGAATTCCCCCTAGCTGAGAGCCTCTAGTTTAAATGCATTGCCTTGGCCGGGTGCAATGGCTCACGCCTGTCATCCTAGCACTCTGGGAGGCGGAGGCGGGAGGATCGCTCAAGGTCAGGAGTTCGAAACCAGCCTGAGCAAGAGTGAGACCCTGCTTCTACTAAAAATAGAAAGAAATTTTCTGGACAACTAAAAATATATAGAAAAAATGAGCCGGGCATGGTGGCGCATGCCTGTAGTCCCAGCTACTCGGGAGGCTGAGGCAGGAGGATCACTGGAGCCCAGGAGTTTGAAGTTGCTGTGAGCGAGGCTGACGCCACAGCACTCTAGCCCGGGCAACACAATGAGACTGTGTCTGAAATAAAAATAAAAATAAATAAATGCGTTGCCTTCTTACCCGCTGTGTTCCTTGAAGATTCTTGAAACGGATTCCTTTCCAGGCCCCCCAGTTAATATCCAGTTACTAGCAAGAATCGAAACCAGCAGATGACCCAGAAATATTTGCTTGCTTTTAAGCAAATAAGGAGTGGTTTGTCTGGAGAAGTGCGTTCAGGGCTGTGTCCTCATTAGGGTGGTATTGGCATTCATTGACTGGCAGCATACAAATTCGTTTTTCCCATGCCTGACTGCAACATTAGGGAGTTGCTGGATGTTGCAATATCATTTCTTCGTTCATGCAAAAAATATTTATGGAGGGCCTACTCTATGCCAGGCACTGTTCTAGGTGCTTGGAATTGAGCAATGCATAAAGCCAACAAAAATCCCTACCTTAAAGGAGCTTACAAACTTTACTTTCAACAAGGCAAGACATGTGGAACAGTAAGATATTCTTACCCACCCTAACCATGAGGACTAGGAGCTGGGGAGACAAGGGGTTATTTCATTCTAAGGCACTCTCGGGCCTCAGGTAAAGCCTTGTGCTGGAAATGGGAATTACTGTGCTGTCCAGCTCACAGACCCTGCTGGGGGCTTGGGTCTGTGCATGAACCGTGGTTTGTGCCCTGTGACCTCCCTCTTGCTCAAACTCTTCAGCCAAAATGATGGGTGCCACGCCCAGCACCAAAGCAGGACTCTCGAAGCAGGGTAAGCAGGCCTAATCACAGTCTCCCTCCCAATTAGATAAACTGGGACATCCTGAGACAGCAACGCTGTTAGCAGAGGCAGCTGAGGCCAGGAGGGAGGAGCCAGCACGTGGGGTGAGGCCCATGAGCAGGCGCGGTGGCTTACGCCTCCTGGTATCCCAGCACTCCGGGAGGGTCGCTTGAGGTCGGTGGTTCAAGACCAGCCTAAGCAAGAGCGAGACCCCGTCGGAAAGAGAGAGGATGAGGAAGCAGGAGCCACGGAGAAGGACCAAGCTGAGACTGAAGGTGGGTCCCATAACAAAGGTGGACGGGAGTACAAATAGATAGAGTCCAGTCCGAGGGGCTGGTCGCCAGGACTTCCTTGCCCCCCGACAGATCCAGCTCCTGCCCTGGAGGTTGACTTCTAGGATTTGGGGTCCTTCACATGCCCTCCCCATTGGGTGTACGCCTGGTTCGTAGTGCTCCCGCAAACTCTCACGTGGGCTCAGGTGCTCCTGGAAACCCTAATGACGGCCTCTGCGGGAGGAATTAATTCTGGAAGCCAGCCCTGCGCCTGCGCCCCTGGGACATTTTCAGTCCCATCTCAACCACTTGCTACCGTGTTTCCCCAAAACTAATACACAGTCTTGTATTTATTTTTCCTCCAGAAGACACCCTAGGGCTTATTTTCAGGGCATATGTTATTGTTTTCAAGTACGGTACAACCATCCACATTGATTTAAATAGAGTGAAGTCGTCTTCTTCTGGAACATCATCCTCACTCTCCAAACCCCGAATCCCATCCTGAATGTCTTGTGACTCTGTTTCCTTTAGAACCATCGGCCCCGATCTCTCATATGGAGCACTAGAGCTCTCACGGGGCAGATGAGAAGGGCTGCTCGTCTTCTTTCCTGCTCCGCGACGACATGCATGGCTTGTGCAGATGCGCTGCGTAGCCACGCCCATCACTAGGGCTTATTTTCATAGCCACGCCCAGCACTAGGGCTTATTTTCATAGCCACGCCCAGCACTAGGGCTTATTTTCATAGCCACGCCCATCACTAGGGCTGATTTTCATAGCCACGCCCAGCACTAGGGCTGATTTTCATAGCCACACCCACCACTAAGGCTTATTTTCATAGCCACGCCCAGCACTAGGGCTGATTTTCGGGGTAGGGCTTCTATTGTGCACATGCTTAGACATCCTGCTGGGGCTTATTTTATGGGAAGGTCTTATTTTCAGGGAAACACGGTAGCTGTTGATCTAGGGAAATGTCCATATCCTCTTGGAGCCGTAGTTCTTTCTGGGAAATCTTTACAAAGCAGTTGTCCCTCCACCCTTAGATCACCCAAAGTCTGGCCCATCCACGGGGGCCTGAGGCCTCTTCTTCCACGAGACGCCTGTTTATTCCGGTATGATGGACTTAAGGGTTTACTCCTGACAATTTTAACCAGGTGTGAGTTGTTAGCGGCACTTTTATAAGGTCTCTTGCACTTTTCTATCAGGTGTCGTTCTGGTCCTTGTTTTTCTTAGGCTTTAAGCAACACCCAGTCTAGGGATGCTTTCAGCTGGGGCAAACTCATGTATAGTGGTGTTTGATTTATTGGTTTGATACATTATTCTACTCCGTTTTTTTTTTGTTTTTTTTTTTTTTAATATATGGTTATATTGGACCAGTGCAGTGGCTCGCACCTGTAATCCTAGCACTCTGGGAGGCCGAGGTGGGAGGATTACTTGAGCTCAGGAGTTCCAGACCAGCCTGAGCAAGAGCGAGACCCCGTCTCTATTAAAAAAAAAAAATAGAAATAAATTAGCTGGACAACTAAAAAAAGAAACTATATATATATATATAAAATTTAGCCGGGCATGGTGGCACATGCCTGTAGTCCCAGCTACTTGGGAGGCTGAGGCAGGAGGATCGATTTAGCCCAGGAGTTTGAGGTTGCTGTGGGTGAGGCCTATGCCATGTCGCTCTAGTCTGGGCAACAGAGTGAGACTCTGTCTCAAAAAATATATATAGATAGATAGATAGATATGATTATGTTACCACACTTACCTCGGGGTGTTAGTAAGAGTCTCCCACAAACTATTTTATAGGGGTTTAACTTAGGTCTGTTTTGGGGGCTACCCTTATCCGGAGGAAGACAATTGGCAACACTTTATCCCTCTTTAGATGGGTTTTATGCATCAATATTGTTATAGTTTTCTCTAAGGTATGATTTATTTTTTCAGTTTTTTCCATAGATTGAGATCTCTAGGATGCGTGTGATTTTTATTTTAGATGTAGGGCTTTATTTGTTGAGTTACTTCTAACATAAAGGAAGGTTCATTATCACTCTGTACAGATGGAGGGAGCCCATATCTCGGACTGAGGTTTTTTTTTTGAGACAGTCTTACTCTGTTGCCTGGGCTAGAGTGCC
>VSMD01128681.1:0-45717 GCA_008750895.1 Mirza zaza
CAGAGTCTCACTTTATTGCCCAGGCTAGAGTGAGTGCCGTGGCATCAGCCTAGCTCACAGCAACCTCAAACTCCTGGGCTCAAGCAATCCTGCTGCCTCAGCCTCCGAAGTAGCTGGGACTACAGGCATGTGCCACCATGCCCGGCTCATTTTTTCTATATATATTAGTTGGCCAATTAATTTCTTTCTATTTATAGTAGAGACAGGGTCTCGCTCTTGCTCAGGCTGGTCTCGAACTCCTGAGCTCAAACGATCCGCCTACCTCGGCCTCCCAAAGAGCTAGGATTACAGGCTTGAGCCACCGCGCCCGGCCTATAATTTCTTTTTAAACTATAAAGTAATTGTTAGTTTTTAACATAAATGGCACATTTTGACCTGTAATCCCCAAATGGATAGGTAAGAAATCATTTCTGTTAGACTTTCAGTGGTTGTGAGAGAGCCTCTCTCATCTTCTTTCCTATTTCTATTTTGGGAAAACTAAGGCCCAAAAAGGAAGAAGCTCAGGAGAAGATACTAAGAATTGACTATAATAATTTAAATAATAAATAAAAAACGCCTAATCTGATTGTGTAGTTAAAACTCTCAATGATTTCAAGCACAAAATTTTGCAATTCTTTGGTACATTTCTTTGAAAAATGTGCATTTTAATAATTTTTTTCCTTTTAACTTAGATCCTCCAGGTCCTATTGACAATACTAAAATTGCAGTCACTAAATGTGGTAATGTGATGCTTAGGCAAGGTAAGTTTGACTCATATTTAAGCCTTTACTTATTAGTGCTTTGTCACTGTTAGGGCTATGTCATCTGTAGCCATCTATGGTACTTTTTTTACCCAGCTAAAGAATATAATTCATATGTCAACTAGGATAAATAGTGGAAAGCAGCCAATGTTTAATTTTCATCTGAGGAAAGGTTTTCAGGCTCTTGGTAGGAGCTCTAGGAAAAAGTATCTTTAACTTTTTAACAACAGATCATATGTTGCTTTTAACAATATAGGCTGGCAGTCTGCAGATTCATGTTCCAAAAGTTCTCAATTATCCCTAGAGGATTCATGGGTGGAGGCGGGGATACACTATGAAAGCTTTTGCAGTATGAATATATAGATTTGTTAATATTATTCTTTCTATATAATTTTAGGAGCAGATTCTGGTCAGATTTCTGAAGAAACATGGAATTTTCTGCAGTCTATATATGGTGGAGGGCCTGAAGTTATCCTACGACCTCCAGTTGTTCATGTTGATCCAGATACACTACAAGCAGAAGAAAAAATTGAAGTAGAAACTCGGTCTTTGTAATTTTGAGGATATAGAGAATTCTAATGAGAAATCATTTTCACTTCCTCTGATATATACACATGCAAAAACATTCCTAAAAGCATGTTTCTTTTCTTGATTTTTCATCTTTTATCCCATTTATTCCTTCTTAGTGGGCATTATGGAAGAATATATTAAAATGTATAATATACTACAAGTGGGTATATGTAATGCTAAATACTTAGCAGAAAGTCTTTCAGTGTAATATTTTTGAAAGAGAAGGGACAATTGTGATTAACCGGTAATCATGAGGTTATCTTTGTGCTACATACAGATCAGATCCATAGCATCCTTTGTAGTGTTGTAAATACTTTTGCTTTGAAAACTTTTTCATTACTCTAAATCATAATTCTGACCAATCTTTTCAGTCCTCCAAAGCTTAATTTAATTCTGTAGTTTTGACATGGCTTCGTATAATGAAGAGCCTATTTTAAATTGAGAATAGTAGTCGGAAAATTGTTGTTAATTTCCTAAAGCTCAGGAAATGTAGGGTGTTACTTCTTTTGCACTGCAGCATATAACTAGCATATTAAAATATACAAAATGTCTTTTTTTGAATGTATCAAGGATGTATTTAGTTTAAGTGGAATTTGTCAGCAGATATCAGTAACTTATTGCCGCTTATATTGTAAAATGTTAAACTTCAATTCCTGTAACCCTGGCTAGAATTAATTAATGTCATAACTAAAACACTTAGGGTTAGTTTTAGGGCACTTTTTATTTTGCGAGCATGAAGCGTGGAATGTGTCAGTGAGATTGTTGATAAAGCTGAAGCCACTTGCAAATTGATTTTTTTAATGAAATACATAAAGTCTTTTTGAATAATATAGTATGCACTGCTATTTGCTTGATTATGTAATGTCAAAAGTTTAACTATATTCCAAGTACAAAAACATACTGGATTACATTAAGGATGTTGAATAGCATTCATGATGGCTTTGTTTTGGTTTGGGGCAGCTGTCACCAGCCAAAGCAATGTTAAAATTAGTTCAATAAAAATGATTTTAAAATATATAACTTGAACATTGAATTTATTTGATAAACATTAAAGGTAAGGGGCATAATGTTTTTTTTATTTTTTATTTTTTTTGAGACAGAGTCTCACTTTATTGCCCAGGCTAGAGTGAGTGCCGTGGCATCAGCCTAGCTCACAGCAACCTCAAACTCCTGGACTCAAGCAATCCTGCTGCCTCAGCCTCCCAAGTAGCTGGGACTACAGGCATGTGCCACCATGCCCGGCTAATTTTTTCTGTATATATTAGTTGTCCAATTAATTTCTTTCTATTTATAGTAGAGATGGGGTCTCGCTCTTGCTCAGGCTGGTCTCGAACTCCTGAGCTCAAATGATCCGCCCACCTCGGCCTCCCAGAGAGCTAGGATTACAGGCTTGAGCCACCACGCCTGGCCTGTTTGTTTTATTTTGAGACAGAGTCTCGCTTAGTTGCCCAGGCTAGAGTGAGTGCCGTGGCATCAGCCTAGCTCACAGCAACCTCAAACTCTTGGGCTCAAGCATTCCTTCTGCTTCAGCCTCCCAAGTAGCTGGGACTATAGGCATGTGCCACCATGCCCGGCTAATTTTTTCTATATATGTTAGTAGGCCAATTAATTTCTTTCTATTTATAGTAGAGATGGGGGTCTCGCTCTTGGTCAGGCTGGTTTTGAACTCCTGACCTTGAGCAACCCACCCGCCTCGGCCTCCCAGAGTGCTAGGATTACAGGCATGAGCTACCACGCCCGGCCACCATAGAGTCTTAAAGGTGGGCATGTTGGCAAATGTGGGATAAAAAAATAGTTTCTGTAAGGAAGATTGTCTTAGAAATACTTAAACTGAGAAATAGGAAAATTGCAGTCAACGGCTGAAAGCCTATGTGTTAAGTCTTTTGATTTTTTTTTTTTGAGACAGGGTCTCACTGTGTTGCCTAGAGTAGAATAAAGTGGCAAAATCATAGCTCACTGAAATCTCAAACTCCTGGGTTCAAGTGATCCTCCAGGCTTAACCACCCTAATAGTTGGGACAAGGCATGCACCACCATACTCATCTAATTTTTCTTTTTTCATTTTTTTGTAGAGATAGGGTCTCTACAAAAGAGAGATACAGGCCTGACAAAATCTCTGCCAGCCAGCCCCATAAGGAGATCTGAAGCTAAGACTGCCCATTAAAGGAGTCCTGCATCGGGCAGAAATGGCCAGGCCCTTGTACTGTTAGTAGGCCTTGTTCTGTCACCCACTAGTGGCTATCTGGAAAAGAGAGTGAAGTGAGTTTGACCTGGATGGAGTTAGCAGAGGTTGTTAGCCAACCACACTATCCTTAGCTAGGCAGCAAGTGCTTTCTTGAAGAGGGGTCTGAACAGCAAATCTCTGCCATACTTGATCATAGGATTATGATAACTATGTATATTATATATAAAATACTTAACATAATTGATGGTCAATGATGTAACCCCTTATTCTCTTTCTCCGTTTGACAGTGTGTAACTTCTGTGCTTGTTTCAGCAGTGCACATACTAAAATTGGAATAATACAGATAAGATTAGCTTGGCCTCTGTACAAGGATGACACACAAATTCATGAAGTAGTCCATATTTTTAAAAAATAGAAAAGAAACATGTAGCCTCTAAGGACATGTTATCCATGTAAGAGTTCTGTGAAAAATATTTAATCTGAATATTATCATGATGGGGGAAAATCAAGATAAATTTTTAAAAGGCACATTGTATAAACACAGCTTTCTTAGACTCCAAAAAAATAGTGTTATGATAGACAAGAAAGGCTAGATAAAAATTAAGAGAATATGACAATGGAAATGTGATCCTTGATTGGGTCCTGGATCGTAGGATATAATTTGTAAGGAACAATATTGGAACAGCTGTAAAAATTTAAATATGGATTATATATTAGATAATAGTAATAGTATTGATTCTATCAATGTTAAATTATGGTAACTGGTAAAATAGAAGAATGGCGTTGTTAAGAAATGTATGCAGATATGCTAAAATTTTTAGGGTTGAAGTCATGCTAATTTGGAATATACATACACACACGTCAGACCATAAGATTTTATTACCTAGCATATGCTGTTCACCTCTTCCAAGCCTATAGAATTGCTTCAGCCTAAATGGAGAGATACTGTAATAAAGAAGGAGACCCATAAAATTGATTATTGGGTTTACTAGAAAGATGCTGTCAAGGATACTGTTCACATGATCTTGTTATCAGAAACTGTGGGAGAAATTTATGTTTGGTCTTTGTACTAGGAATAGTAAGATTTGCTCCTTTGGGCAAATCATTTTTTATTATCCTATGGATGCTGCAACTATCATAGCTGATCTTATTTTTCCTTGTTAACATCTGCCAGAAAGCTTAAAATAAGTATTCAGACCTTAGAGCGTGTATTTCTGTGCATCATTTTCTTTTGCCCTAATTTTCCCATTTTAATTATTTTGAATCCTATTTTGCCCATTATACTGATAAATTTTGGTAAGTCACGTAAGCCTTTTCAGAAATGAGCACAATGTATTGGCCTTTGTGGTGATGTACAACAATTTCCTACTACTCATTAAACACCAAAAGGTTTTGTCTTGTTTACCTACCAGCGCTTGACATAGTATATGAGATAAAATAGATTCTTAGTAAATTTGTCTAATAAATTCATGTCGAAGAGTCTCTTTTTCACATTTCCCCCTCCCTGGTTTTTGGGTACCACTCTATCCAATTTCTTTGGTATTGTTCTAGTCCCTCATTTCTCCTCTGATTTTCATTTTCTCTCCTTGTCTCCTGCAATGTCAGTATTTCTCAGGGTTTTGTTCTTGATTTTCAGCTTTCACTCTCTCTGCTCTCTCTAGGTAACGAAATCTAAACCAAAGGTTCAACTTACCATTATATTTGTAAGCTGAAGACTGATAAATCTGTATGTCCAGCTTGGACCTGGAGCCAGCATCCTAGACATACATATTCAACTGACTCCTGGGCAGCTTCATTTGGATGTACTAGAGTTACCTCAAACTCAGTATACCTTAATGGAACACATCATTTCCCCCCTAAACTTGCTCCTACTCTACTATTTCCTATGGTCATTGATGACACCTCCATTTCCCCTGTCACCAAAGCTGGGAATCCTAGACTCTTTACTCACAAATCCAATTAACTACCCAAATCATAGACATTCAGCTCCCAAAATATCTACATATACTGTATTTGGACATCAGACACTCATCAAACCAATCATAATAGTATGAAAGTCCTCCCAGATAGAAAAAAATCATTAAATTATATAAACATCTCTTGGGGTTTTTGAAGAATATTTACTGACATAGAAAAAAGTGTATGTTAGGAATGATGATGAAAGGCATTAGATTAAAAGAGAAAAGACAAATCAAGTTTTTAAAAATACTTAAAATATTTATATATAAAAAAGTATATGATCTAGCTCTCTGGGAGGCCGAGGTGGGCGGATCGTTTGAGCTCAGGAGTTCGAGACCAGCCTGAGCAAGAGCGAGACCCCATCTCTACTATAAATAGAAAGAAATTAATTGGCCAACTAAAATATATATATAGAAAAAATTAGCCGGGCATGGTGGCACATGCCTGTAGTCCCAGCTACTCGGGAGGCTGAGGCAGCAGGATTGCTTGAGCCCAGGAGTTTGAGGTTGCTGTGAGCTAGGCTGACGCCACGGCACTCACTCTAGCCTGGGCAATAAAGTGAAACTCTGTCTCAAAAAAAAAAAAGTATATGATCTAATGAAAGAAATTAGGATACATGATGTCATATCAGAGTTTATATATCCATAGGAAAAAAACTATTGCTTGGTTTTTTTCAGGTAATAGTAACTAGTAGCAGTGCCAAGTAATATTAAGTTCCAGCCCACAATAGGGAGCTTTGTTCTCCTTCTCTGGAATGTTTTCCCTGCCTTTGCCTAACTTCCTAACTGCATTAATACTTTCAGTCTCTCTCAACCTAGATGTTACTTCCTCAGAAGTACTTTAGAACATGTACTTTTGGGCATATGGACATATTCTTATAGTGACCTGCACTTTTCATGCATGTTATTTAACAGTTAGAATTTATGTACAATATTTATTTATGTGATTATTTCTTGAATGGCAGCGTCCCTCCCGAGACTGTAGGCTGTAAGAGTAGGGCTTATGTTTGCTTTGTTCTCCAGCATCTTGTATAGCACTTGGCATATTTGTTGAAAGAATGAATGAATGAACTACATCAATGATTTTCAAAACACGTTCTGAGGCAGTGTCTTATTTGCCGTGGTAAGGGATTGAGGGAAATGTCAGCTAGTTGCCCACTCCCAGGTCTTCTTTTATTTGGTTCAAATATTGGATTCTGGAATAAGACTGGGATTATAACAGCAGTGCTTCAGAAAATGTTATACAAACTCCTGAATTAGCTGATCTTGAAGTCTCTTCCATCGTCAACATTCTGTGATGAAAATAAAGGCTATATAGGAATATGTAATTAGGGAGTGGCATTTGCCTGAAAGGCTGGGAGCAATGAAAGTCTTTTCCATCCTTGGATAATTGAGGATTTCAAGGGCTCTATCCCTTTCCATTCAGCTGAGATCTACTCCTAGGCCTAGACTTTTCTTTTCTTAGCTACCCTCTTTACTATCACTGAACCGGTCATTTCTCCTTATCCCTTAGGGATTACTCCAAAGAGCTTGCAGTCCAGCCGCTTGGGGTTACTTGTAGTTTTCACCCTTCCCACATTCATTCTTGCTATCACCTCAGCTTAGAATGGACTCTCTCTCTGCTTAGCAAAGTCATCCTGTAACTCAAATGCTAACTATTGTAAAAAGCCTTTCCAAGCTCTCATCTGCTAATACAATACTTTATTCAAATATCTATATAGACTGGGCACGGTGGATCATGCCCATACTTCTGGCACTCTGTGAGGCCTAGGTGGGAAGATTGCTTGAGCTCAGGAGTTTGAGGTTACAGTGAGCTCTGATGATGCTACTGCACTCTACCCAGGGCCACAGAGCGAGACTCTGTCTCTAAATAATAAGATAGAATAATATCTATAAAGCCTTCTGCAGTTCAAATGGGCAAGTCACTTAATCTGTTTTCTCAAGAGAAAAATATGAATAGTGTCTTAGGTTGGGTTTCCCAGGGAGCAGACTCTTATGTGATTAGCATGCAGGAGATTTACTAGGGAATGCTCTTGGGATCATCACCTATGAGAGGGAAGAAAAGCAACACTGGGCAGAGGGAGAAGGTGAGTTTCTATGAAGTCTCAATGAAATGCCTCAGTTGATCTTGAAGCAGGAGATGAGATGACCCATCAGAATTGTCCCAAGTTTAGGTGAGAGGGCTGGGCCTTTTATCCCTGCATTGATTATTAGATGTGGCCTCCCTGAGAATATTATCACATTGTGTGACACTAGCATGCCAGAAATGGGCTGACAACTGATGGCTGGCTGTGGGCAACATTTCCTGGTAGCAGATGATAAGTGCTTCATTCCTGAACGAGGATCTGAGAAGTACATCTCAGGGCCCAACACAAGTAGTATCTATCTCATAGTATTACTGGAAGCCTAAAAATATATAACATATTGCCTGGCACATAGGAATTAAGAAGCCATGGTTGTTATGGTTATTATAAATAGAATTTGGCTGTATAAGAATATGGGCAAGGTAGGGAATCTTTGTGTTTATTTTTGTGTCTCTAGCCTTAGTATAGGATCTGGCACTAAATAGATTAAATAAAGGCTTGTTGATGTGTTGATCAGTATAAAAATATGTCACCCTTTGTCTTGAAGCAGATGTTACTTTGAGTTGGAAACTGAAACAAATTCAAAAAGCCATTTCAACCACTTAGTAACTTTTATTAGCAACATAAAAAGGCACATGTATCCACTTTTCTGGAAAAACAACAACAAAAAAACAGTTGCAAAGACCAGAAAAAAAGCAATAAAGTAGTACTTGAAGGAAGTAGTAGTCAAGGAAGAGCCCTAGTTAACGGCTTCTACCACTGGATTTGATATTAACATAATCTTCTGATTATAGTCAGGGAAGGAGGTTTAGCACAGTTTCTCCACAGCTCATAAAACAGTGCAGTTGTCTGTGGTACTATCAACCCAGTGGAAGTGCTTATCCTCATTAATGTGTGTTGGGCTTTATTTACCTGCATGATTTACACAGTTGGTAGATATGTTTTGATAGAGTATTTATTAAGTACTGTTTTGTTCCAGACACATTTCTGAGGATAGAGCAATAAGCAAAAGTTACTAAGTCCCTGCCTTTAAAGAGCTTACATCTTTGGTGGCGATGACGCCGACAAATAAAGTCTGGAATTTAAAACTGTTATGAAGAAATAAAAGCAGGTAAACAGAGTAAAAGCAGTGGTGCAGGGGTGCTCTTTTGGATAAAGTGGTGTAGGCAGCCCTCTGATGTTGGCCTCTGAGAAGAGGCCTACAATACGCATCGAACATCGATGAGTTAAAAGAAATCTGGAGGAAGTGTTCTAGCCAAAGAGAACAGCAAGCGCTAAGGCCTGAAGTGGTTCGAGCTTGCGTGCTGTAGTAACCGCCGCAAAGGCAGAGAGGTGAGCGAGGGGGCTGCGGAGCGGATGGAGATGAGGAGACAGGAGCATATATAATAATATACATATATGGGCATTTTTCTGGGCTGAGGCCACACTGCTAAGGGAGCTAGGGTTTACAAGTTTCCCAAGAGGCCACACAGAGCAGGATGAAGCGGATTTCCGACAGCGGAGCTACAAGGCCGCCTTCCTTCCATTGGTAGGGCCAGGTTAGGCCGTCGCAAGGGATGGACTGCCTCCCGCCCTCGGAAGACCAGCCTTCGCCCAAGGGCAGGGGCGGGCCGCGGGGGTGGGCCTCGGCGGCCCCCGGCCCTCGGGCGCTGCACGGGCCGCGGTTACCAGCAGGCGGTGTAGTGAGCGCGCCTGCAGCGGCCGCCGCCGCCAGCCCGTCCCAACGAGGAGGAGAAAGGAGGGGACCGGAAGGAGCCGCTGGTGCTGCGGGAAGTGGCAGGAGCGGGAGGCGGGGACCCACCTGGAAGCGCCGCGGCGCCGCTGTTGAGCTTCCTGCGGCAGCGACCACCCGAGCAAGTGCCGTGGCGGGGGCGGAGAGCGGCCACGGCTGCGGCGCCTCCCTAAGTGGCCCACGGTGCCCGGCCCCGCGCGAAAGGTGAGCAAGCGCTCGGGGCACGTGGTGGGGGCCAGACGCGGGGGAGTGAGAACGAAGGAGGAGGGGACGGTGGGGGAGGAAAACGATCGGCTCTGGGACCCGGATTTGGAACCAAGTACCGGGAGGGGGTGGGCTGACGGCGGCGACTACGAAGCCCCCACGTGGGGCGGGGGTGCGCGCGCACGTGTGCGCGGGAGATAGGGGGCGGGGAGGGCTTTTGCGGGCGACGGGCGCGCGCTCGCTCAGCAGTGGCCCACGTGACTGGCACGCTGAAAATGCTTCCACGTGACTGGGAGGAGGCAGAGGGATGCACTGTCTGGTATAATGGTCAACAGAGATTTATTTTTTTAGAATTGCTTGCAGCACTTGTATACTAGGAGAATAGGAAGAGACATGTCAGGTGGAAGAGGCTTCCTGCTCTTTTTGTGGTTTAGACGTCCTCCAGTTCGTTGATGAAACACTTTTTGAGTTCCGAAATACTCACTTTTCTGTGCCGCCATGTTGGTTCTAGAAGAAGCTCGCGAGATGCTAGTGGGTTTGTATCGCGAGATCTCTCGATTCTCGCGGGACCTTGTTGGCAGAGCAGTTGTCCTGGATGGCGGAGCCCTAGCTTCCGGGGGCCTGGGACCCGCAACTCTTTCTACAAGGCAAGTCGTTAGGGAGGGGCCCGGGGCGAGTGCCTCTTGGTGCCGGGAGACGTGCTGTATCAGCTTCCCCTAATCTTGAAGGGAATACAGTAAACCCATTGAGGCAACACTGTCCTCTTCCCCATCCCCCTGCGGGCGCTCGGCCACCTGCAGAAGCGTATGTGCCCCTCAGTCCGGCTACTTCTCCCCACGCAGTGATAGTTCCACCCCCGTCCCACTCACTGGAAGTCCGGAGCCGAGCTCGAGCTGACGTGATGATTCCATTGGATACCGTTCTTCTTTCAAACGTTCTTCTTGGTTTTTTTCCTTTTTGCCGTTTTCTAAAGTATTGCAGACCTGTTAACCATTCTGTCGCGTTCTTTGCTGCAGTACCTTTCTCCAAACGCTTAAAACAGAACGCCTTCCATGTCCTCTCTGGGTATCATTTACTCGGTCATTGATAACTTCATCACCCTGATTTTATATTTACAGTAACTTTGGCGGTATTTGGAGGGTCCCTTATGTCTCTGATAGTACCTGAGGCAGGATAAAATCATTCTTTTGATCTTTTTATACGCACCTACTAACTCAGTTATCGTTAGGGTTTTGAGTACGACTGTGTTACTGAGATGTTAAGGGATGGTTGTTTTAGGTTATATATTTAAGGTAATAGTGATTTGTTTTGGGTCAAATGTTTTATTAAAAGCAAACTTACCATAAACTTCGGTATTCAAGTTGGAGTTTAGTTTTTTCTTAAATGGGTTTGAAATACAATTAATTTCTCTCCACTTCCTTAATGTCTTCTCAAAAATGAATTTACAGTATGCCTTTGCTTTTTACGTATTCCTGAGCAGTATTTGGATTTTATTTAGTATTCGGAGTAGGAAGTTAATTACAAAACTAATCAGGTAACTAGGTAATTCATTCATAGCTTGTTTTTTAAAGTACAAAGTATATTTTGTTATACATTTAATACAGAGATATACTGTATAGAGTAACAACATATTCCTGGTTACACACTTAATCCCTGCCCCTAAGTAACCGCTGTGTGATTGTTGTGTAGTGTTTCAGATATTTTCTGTTTTAGTTTGATTTTTTTTCAAATGAAGGGAAGTAGTGAAGTGTTGTTTTATGATGCATTGCTGCCACATTGACAATCAGTAAAATTTTTCTGTTAAATTTTTATTTAATGATATTTGACTATTGTCAGGATTCACGTATGCATACAGATTTAGATAAAAAGCAGATTTGTTTGCACTGATTTTTTTTTTCTTTTTGTCGTATAGTCCTTTGAAAACATCTCAAGTAACAGCATTATTATTTTTGCAGCTCACAGCAACCTCAAACTCCTGGGGTCAAGCAATCCTTCCTCAGCCTCCCAGCTAGATGGGACTACAGGCCCGTGCCAAGACGCGGGCTAATATTTTTACTTTTAGTAGAGACTAGCCTATTGCTTAGGCCGGACTCGAATTCCTGAGCTCAAGCGGTGTTTCTGCCTCGGCCTCCCAGAGTGCTAGGATTATGGGAGTGAGCCAGTGCGCCTAGCCTATATTGTATATTTAAACTGAAACCCAAGTATGTCTATAGTATATTTTCAGTTTTAAAAGTTTATCAGCTTGATTAAAATAATAGTTTTGACCATACAGTTTAGTGAACTCTTCTGGAGAGTGGTAGATATATCAGTAGTTAACACAAACGTATGTATACTTAAATTGAAAATTGCTTAACAGCTATCATTTTGTGATTTAAAAAAATTTTTTTTTCCACTTCAAACCTGCCAGCAATATTATTTATTAGCCCTGTTACATGAAAAAGTGTCCACTTTTTGGGCAATGTGTTTTTTGTTCATAGTGCAAGTATTAGGAATAAAAGTGTGTTCAGGTGTAATGTAGGAAAGAAGGAAAGGAGTATATAGGTTGCTATTGAGATGGAATTAGAGAAGTTGCAGTGAAAAGAGGAATGTAGAAGGTTGCCATTATGGCAGAAGTCATGGTCCCCAAATAGGCAGCTTCATCATAGTTGGGAGGACAACCTGAGTTGACCAGAATTTGGAATCAGTATTTGAGGCAATTTTTTCCTCTTACATAATTTTTTTACACAATTCTGCAGTCCATCCCCCAAATTAGTAGGTATCTCCTGTCATAAAAGTCAGCAACATAAGTTGATATTTAATCGAAACTTTGTGAATTCTTTAAGTAAAGCCATTCTGTTAAATAATATTTGTCAAGTACATTTTATTATTATTTTTGGAAGTAGGAAATTGTAAAAAACGGGGACAGTGAGTTTGAAGTTCACAGTTCTCTAGCCTCTGCAAAGGTATCTGTGCAAGTTTAGCTTGATAATTGGGCCTTTGGTAGGCCCGTGTGCATCTAATCTACATAATAATATATATTCCTTACTCTTACAACTTTTGCTTTAAAAACTGTTTCCGGTAGTGGATCTTGGGAATTACTGGTCTTTTACTGACACTAAGTTATTCAAAGTTCTTGGTAGAAATATACTGAAGAAATCCAAGGAAGAGGAGAAATGTATTTTACATGGTTTAAGTTTGCTTGAGTAAAAACCAAGAAATTTTATTTTTCGTTTATTCAGTTATTGTCATAGACGTGGTGAAGGCTGATAGGCTTGAGTGATCAGAGGAAATTAATTGGTAACAGTGATAGTATTGATTTGTCCTAGCTTGAATTTTTTTTCTTAAGGTCTGACACCATGCTAATTTCCATAGACCTGTAATTTTGTGAGCTGTACAGTGTGATATCTGTACATATTAATTATATCAATAATATAAATTTTATTTCTTGAATCAGCATGCAAGAGAGATTATAGTAAACTATTTAACCAGAAATATCAATGAAAGTATGTTATAGTTGCTTTTTAAAAAAACTAATTTCATATGAAAATTCACTTTGGAGTTATCTACAAGGAGTAGTTGCTGGAGATTTTTTGATTTTTATAACAGTGTTTAATATAGATAGATGTGGTATATAATGTGGTGCAAATTGCTGTAACTAATGCTCTGATAACCACTGTAATTAAACTCTACAGAACACTGTCAGTAAATATTTTCCAAAGTCCAAAATCTCAGTTTGGTTTTTTTGTTTGAAACTAGCCTTCTCATCTTTTTTTTTCTTTTCAGCTGTTCTTTTTTTTTTTTTTTTCCATCTAAATAATTTTTGTCTTGTCAGAAACAAGTGAGTTGAGTAACTTTCCCTGAAGATAATATCATTTTGTGATTAATTAAACTATTCAGTTATTATTACTATTTTTTGGAATTTTGGTGTATTTATAAGTTAGTAATTCAGCTAACGTTTATTGAGTGCTAGTGATCTCAGCCATTTGGAACATAGCAGAAGTCCTGAACATAAAAAGGTCTTGGCCTTCAAAATAAGTATGATCAAGAACAATAAGCCAATGGCCTTTATTAGGAAACTACTAATTAGAATTAGCCCACAGGTTAAAATCCACAGTGTTGACCATTGGAATTAGGAACACTGACAGCTGAAATGGCATCTTATTTTAAGGGAAAAGAAAGAACTATTAAAAAGTAGATGGAAATATAGTGTTTTAAAGCCATTACATAAAGACCTTCATAAAATCATTAACTTCTGAGGGAATCACAATGTTGTAGAGTAGTATAGTAAATTGAAAAGATTGTTAATAAACATTTTCAAAGCTTTGTCATTATGTTAGATTTCAGTTTTCTGGAGAATTCACTTATAGAACTCCTTATTTTATTATACCAAATAAAAATGGTGCTGTTGTGTATGAAATTTTCTTTGTTAGTTTTATTGCTTTTATCCATTACTACTTATTTATTTTATATTTCAAGAAATTACTCCCAAACAAGGCTTAATTATATTTTATATTTGATACCAGTACTAAACAGCCAGTTTCCCAAGATTAGCACATTTGTTAATAAAGGAAATAGAAGAGCAGGTAATTAGAATTTGTAAATGACCTGTCCATATGATTTAGTTTTGTAGTGTTGAATCCTGATATTATTGAGTCTCTATCCTTAGCCCAGCTAAATGTCCTGGGGTGAGAAGTGTTTCATTTTGTTGTAAGTTTTCATTGTTGCATTGTTGGCCTTCTCTCTTTTAATATGTTAATTTAAACTTTGTGCTTCCTTCAGTAGTGAAGTCATAGTAGATAGTATGACTGGGGTATAAAGTGTGTGTATGTATTTTAAGGATTTTTAAAGCTGGCTTGAGCACATTAAATCTTGGGAATTAATATAACCATTATTAACATTTTGATATATTTCTTCTGTTATTTTAAAATATATTTTTTACATACTTGCAGATACAACATTTAATTTTATGTCCTTTTTAACACTTTCCCATTCTCACAGTGAGTCTTAACAACTGTCGTCACAAGTGGTTGCATATTGCTCTATGCAGTGAACCTATCCTATTCCTTGTTCAAATTTTTTGCATATATAACTGAAGAAAATATTTATACATGTTTCTTATAAATAGTATTATCTCCTGGTATATTGCCAGAAATAATGTTTAGGTACATTTTAAAGGCTTTTAAAACATTGTACAATATTTATCAAACGGGATAAATTTATATTCCCATTTGAATGGCTGTTGCTCTGTACTTTGTCAACATTTAATATTATTTATTAAAACTGTTAATAGGAAGTAGGACATACTGTACTGCTTTATTTCTTTAATTATTAGTGAGGTGAAACTTTATGGTTAATATATGTATTTCTGTTTTGAATTTCTAACATAAACAGAATTTTTAATGCTATCAAATATCTTGATAAAATTTTGTTCTCCTGATCTTATGAAATTACCCTCTTTTCCAGAAATGTAATAAATAAACAATACTGATTTAATACTATTTCTTTAGTTTTTCTAAGTTAGATTTAAATAAATTTTGCTTTTTACCTTATCTGGTATTGGTGTGAAATGAGAATTTAAATGTTTTCTTCCAAAGTAGCAACTGTCTCTACCTTTTATTAAATAATGCTTTATTTTCCCATTGTTTTGTTATGCTTCATTTTTATATTTTAGCGTTACATTTTATATTGTTTATCTTTATCTCAAGCCTTAAAAAATATTAGTATGTTTTTAGATGATTCTCATGACATATTTAATATCTTTTGCCTTGTCTTTCTTTTTATTGTAGTGCTTGTTTTCTTATTGATTTTTAAGAGCACTTTATAAATGGAGGATAATAAAGTTCATTTTTTACAAAACAATGTTTTATAATTCCTTTTCTTGTCAGCGAAAATTGAAATATTCTTTTTCCATACCCCAGGATTTAGTAGCATTGAATGGAGCAATTTATTTCTTCTTGAGCAGAGGTAAACTATGAAACTACTTAAAGGTACAGTACCAGAAGCTATAAAGAGAAAAACTACATTGGTAGATTTTGTGGAATTAGAGCAGTTAACTTCTAAGAGCAACAATTTAGGGTGTGTGTTTAAGGTATTTCCTTTATTAAAAACAGTAGTATACAACTTGATATCATATGCCTCTAATATATTTAGTGAGAAAGTGTTAATTAGTTGTTGTAGGATTTGGGGTACAGAATCACAATACTTTTCTTCTTCAAATGTTGAGAATGGCAATATGATGCATTTACTGAAATTTAATCACGAATAACATAAGAAATTCAGATGAGCATTAGAAAGGTATCCATGCCAATGAGAGCACTTTTAATACTGAAAATGCTTATTATTTACTGTGGTGTGTTTTTTCTCTTATGAAACAATAATTCAAGCCCGGGTATGGTGGCTCACGCCTGTAATGCTAACATTTTGGGAGGCTGAGGCAGGAGAATCGCTTGAGCCCAGGAGTTTGAGGTTGCAGTGAGCTATGATGACACCACTGCAGTATGGCCCAGGGGACAGAATTACACCTTGTCTTTAAAAAAACAACAACACACTATTTGAGATCTTAAAAAACTTTGAGAGAAGGTATTTATATAAATTTACATTTTAAAACTGATGGCTCCAAAGCTATTGTTTTATTAAATAATGACTTTAACATTTCCTGTTTTTACATCGTTGTGGTTACATTAATGCTAGTAAGAAAAACCTGATTTAAGTAACAGTGTGAAACAATAATAAATATTTCAAAAACCGTGTGTCTTGAGTTTGGAGAACACCTAAAGAAAATTGAAGATGAACTTGTGATGAAATTTCCTTCTATCTTAGGTTGTGATGAGATTTAAAGAAATTGAAATATGGTTTATACCTTTTGTTTCTTTTCTTTTTTCCTTTTGTTTTGAGGCAGGGGTGCAGTGGTGTCCTCATAGCTCACTGCAACCTCAAACTCACGGGATCAAGAGATCCTTTTGCCTTAGCCTCCCTAGTAGCTGGGATTACAGGTGCACGCCATAATGCTGGACTAATTTTTCTATTTTTAGTAGAGATGGGGTCTTGCTCTTGCTCAAGCAATCCTCCCACCTGGGCCTCCCAGAATACTAGGATTACAAGCGTGAAACACCTTGCCCGGCCTGTACCTTTTGTTCCTGCTGGAATTCTGTTACCGCTTAAGGGATTAGTTGCTTTTTCAAAATGTCACTGAAGTGGTCCAGGAAATAAGAGTTGCTCATTTTGGCACTATTTACCCTCCTTACTAATAATTTTTTTTATTGGTCAGAAGTTCAAGGAAAATAGATCCTGCCATTCTTACATACTTTCCCATTAGAAAGCAGATTGATGTGTTTCATAAATAAAATGAATTAACACTTGTAGTAGGCTTGCCTATATTATAGAGGGAGTTACCAAGATTCTTGGAAAAGGGGTGTGTGTGTGTGTGAGATTTGTCCATTGATAGCCCTTGAATAATTTTGTAATACTTGTCTGTATTTACTCTCCACTCCCTACCCCAAACCTATAATTCTTATCTGAACTGTCCCCACTGAATATAAATTTTTATGTTGTTTTTGCTGTAATACGTTTCTTTTCCTGAGGAGAAATTTCCTTTTTTTCCTTCCTGCCTTTTAAAAAAATGTAAGTATGATCAAAGTATAATACACAAAGTTCTCATAAGTGTATTATAGTTCAGTGAATTTTCACAATGTGCACACACTGGTGTAATCACCACTAAGAAGCAGAACATTATCAAAACCTCAGAAATTTGTACCCTTATTCTTGTCATTAGCGGTCTCTGCCCACCACCCCCAGCTGCCAAGGGAAATCACTGTTTTGGTGTCTAGTACGATAGGATAATTTTGTTTGCTTTTGAATCTAAAATCATAAAATATGTGCTGCTTTATGTCTGCTTTTTTTGCTCAACATTGTGAGATTCAACTACTTTATTTTAGCTTCATCTTGTTTTGATATAAGTAACCTGAGAGATCCTATAACTCAATCTCATTTATATCAGGCAATCTCAATACTTAAGGCATTTTTCTCATGGTATTCATAGCTTTCAAGAACTCCTAGGAGGGGACATCAAAGAAAAGCCTTTGCTTGTAGACTGTGTTCTAATGTTAGTTGGGTAAACAGTCTATTTTTTATTTCTATCATCGATGACTTATGCAGTACCTTAGCTGCTTTTTTTTTCCACTTAAAAATTTTGTTTTGAAAACTTTGGCACGCGTTCCTGACCAGCTAATAGCTTTTTGGACTTCTATCTTATGACTTAGTAGCTTTCTTTTCATTCTTTGAATTCCTCAAGCAGTGATTCCCATTCTAATTTTTATGATACCCTGTAGTTTCCTCAGTTGTCTTTGAAAGAATGTTATGAGCCTCTCCACCAAGAAAAAGATCCTAATGTAAATCTAAGCCATTTTACTTTCAAAATACTTGTTTTTATGGACACTACAACATTGTGGTGTGCAGATTATAAAATAAAATAGGCTATTAAAAAATTGGGAATCAGCCAAAAGCCTTACCTAGTTAGTATCCTCATTCAGGCAGTCTTTAAGAGTAAGTACAACTTTCTTATCAGAAATTCCCCCTTTGTATTTTCCTCCCATTGTACTTTCTTATAGTGAAATAGAAAGTCCTAGTGAAATATTTATTACTGTATTTCTGCACATAATTTTTCTTTCAGATAAGTCCCATGGTTAACCTAGATGATACATTTAATTTTATTTAGAAGTGAAATGTGTTTATATTCAGTTAGTAATGTTTAGGGCCAGAGTATTATAAATATCCTATAGCTGTTGAAATTAGATATTTTGTTTAAGCATAAGAGTAACATGTACACTTTGGAGTCCTGTACTTTTGACTTTATTTTTTATTTACTGAGATTTTTTTTTGTTGTTGTGGTTTTAGATCTTTTATTGTTTTACTAATTGAAGGGAAGAATATTCAAGACCAGGGGGTTATCTTTTACTAAGAATTTATGTAGTAATTCTTAGAATTGGGTTCCCTTTCATTTTCACAGTTTACATGGCTGTCTCAGAACTGTCATGGTGATTTCAAGGGTGGAGAAATTTAAAAACCACAATGCAAATGATGTAATTAGCAAAAGTTCATGTAAGGTGACAGAGATAGCTGACAAGCTGGTTGAACTTGATTCTTGCTGCCATTTACTGACCCCTCTAATCAGCTTCTTTGGGGGGGTTGTTTAACACCTGCACCCAATCTGCAGGTCCCTGCATTTGGTCTCATCCCTCTTAGTCTCCTTCTCTAGCAAATCTATTTACTGAGATATTGTGGAAATTAAATGAGATGCAGAGTTTTAGCCTAATTTGAAAAAAAGTATTTTGTTTGGAGATTTTAAATGTCTGATTTTGGGGGAATATCATGTTGTAGAAGAACATTATCTCATGAAGAATGGGAGAGTAACTGACTTGTAAAAATTTTTCAGAAATCTTTTTTTATATAGCCCAAGTCATAGAAGCCTAAGTATGGAGTGAATTCTAAATTTGAATAAATGCTGTTGATACCTAGTGAACTAGTCAGAGCATTTTCCAATTTGACTTCAGTCACGTACATTGGTAAACACTTTTTTTTCTGTAGTTAGCAGTATTTCACCAAGGAAATTTTGATTCATTTGTAAGTATAAGGCAGTGGTTCTCAAAGTTCTGAAAGCATGCATCAATTATAATCACCTGAAAGATTGGTTTGTTTTAACTAATAGGTTCCTAGGCACCACCACTGTAGTTTCAGTAGGTCAGGAGACCACACTTTGAGAACCACTACTTAGGGTATAGTCAGGGCACCTGCATTAAAAAACAAACCGAATACCCCACAGGTGATTCTTATATACATCCTAGCTGAAAACCTTTGATCATTAGTTATCAATATAGTATATGATTTGGGGCATAGCATCACTTGGGAATGTGTTACAAATGCAAATATTCTCAAACTATGGGGACAGAACTTAGAAATTTGTATTTTAAAGTTTGAGAACTATCCTTGTAACTTAAATATATGGTTCCCTGGCACCTATCAGGGAACTTACTAGATTTCAGGCTCCACCCAGACCTCTTGAATGACAGATTCTGAATAACAGAAACTCCTTCCTTTTGTTTTTTGTAGAGATTTTTTAGAGACAGGGTCTTGCTATTTTGTCCAGGCTGGCCTTGAACTCCCTGCCTCAAGTGATCCTCCAGCCTTGGCTTCCTAAAGTGCTGGGATCACAGGTGTGAGCCACTATGCACAGGCTCAGAATCTCATTTTATAGTAGTTCCCCCTTATCTGCAGTTTGGCTTCTGGTCTGAAAATGTTAAATGGAAAAATTCAAGAAATCATGCTTTAACTTGCACATGTATGCTGGTGGACTGTCTTGTCCCCCAGGGTGATGCGGGCTTGAATTACCCCGTTATCTAGTGTATCCACTGCTATCTACGCTTGCTGCCCCTTAGTCACTTAGTAGCCATTTCAGTTATCAGATCAAAAAAAACACTCTGGGCCCAGCACAGTGGCGCACACCTGTAATGCTAAGACTCAAGGAGGCTGAGGTGGGAGGATCACTTGAGCTCAGGGGTTCGAGACCAGCCTGAGCAAGAGTGAGACCCCATCTTTATTAAAAATGGAAAACTTTGGTGGTGTGTGCCTGTAATCCCAGCTACAGAAGGCTGAGGCAGAATAGCCCTAGCTCAGGAGTTTGAGGTGGCTGTGAGCTAGGCTGACGCCTCAGCACTCTAGCCAGGCGACAGAGTGAGGCTGTCTTAACAAAAACAAACATTTTGTATCTTCCTTGGTTTCGGGTATCAGATGGGGGTCTTAGAACATTTCCTCTGCAGGTAAGTGGGGACTACTGTAACTAAATTTCTAGGTAGTTTCTATGTATATCTAAGATTGAAAGATGATTTTCAGAACTGTTATAAAAGTAATACTAATAATTGAAATTTATTGAACATTTGCAGTGGCTAGATATGTACTAAATACTGTACTCATTATCATTAGTGAGGTACTCACTACAGCCTTATATGGAAGGCTGCTGTTATTCCACAGATAAGCAAATTGAAGCAGATATGTTAAGAATCTTTCTCAGTGTCGGAGGTGCTAAATGCAGGGTTTGGGATTTGAACCTAAGCACTTAAACCCTGCTTTTGGAGTTTGAGGTGCTATCTTCAGGACCATTTCTGTGCATATGTGTCCTTCCTTGTTTTTCTAGCACCATGATGTATATTATATTCTCCCATCCAAGTACTAACCAGGCCCGACCCTGCTTATAGCTTCCGAGATCAGGCACGTTCAGGGTGGTATGGCCATAGACAATATATTCTAATGAATTTTTTTGTATCACATTTTGCAATGACATTTGTTTGTTTGTATTTTTGAGACACAGTCTTACTCTGTTGCCTGATACGGAGTGCTGTGGTGTCTGCCTAGTTCATTGCAACCTCAACCTCAAATTCCTGGGCTCAGGTGATCTTCTGCCTCAGTCTCCAAAATGGTTGGGACTATAGGCATGCGCCACCATGCCTGGCTAATTTTCTTTTATTTTTTTTAGTAGAGACGGGGGTCTCGCTCTTGCTCAGGCTGGTCTCGGAATTCCTGAGCTCAAATGATCCCCCTGCCTTGGCCTGCCAGCGTGCTAGGATTATAGGTGTGAGCCACTACGCCCGGCCTACTTTTTTTTTTTTTTGAAAGCATTTTCTCTACATGATATGTTTCAGGAACTAGGTTATGAATAATAGCTCCATATGCTGAAAAGAGTAGTCAACTACCTGACTTTTATATCCCTTTGGTCCTTGGTTTTTATGCGTGTGCATAAGGCTGTTTTTAAACACAAAAGTAGATTAACTGTGGCTTCCTCAGTGTGTCCTTGTCCCTCCTTAGACAACAGTTTTTCTCAATTCTGAAAAACCTTACAGGGTCCTAGTCTCCCCTGCCTTCCCACCTCTCTTCCTCCCCTCCCAACCCACCCACCATCACCCCTCTGGCACTGTCACTCTCTGCTTTATCTGATTCATCTGTGACCTCCCAATTACCAAATTCAATTGTTCGTTTAACAGTCCTTTTCTTCTTCAGTGGCTCTGTAACATTCCACTGACTTGTCACTCCCTACTTGAGAGTCTTGGGATACTATCACTGTGGGTCTCGCTAACTGTCCTATATATACTTCTCCCTTCTCTCTCAGTGACGTAAGAGTTGCTTAGGCTCAACTCTAGAAATGTTAGTATTCCCTAATATTTTCCCTTTCTCCCCATCTGTCCCACTACCCTTTCCTCAAAAAAATAATAATAAAAAAACAAACAAATAAAAAAACCCCACAAAAGTATCTGAAGACTATTTGGCATAGTTTGATGTAGTTTTTGGTTTTAATTAGCAGATTAATTAGTGATTGCATTAACAAAGATTATCACAGTTTTGGATAAATTCTCAATTTTTGCTTGAAGTTTAATCTCCCGAAAGTTGAAAAGAATTGCTGGTATCGGCCGGGTGCGGTGGCTCATGCCTGTAATCCTAGCACTCTGGGAGGCCGAGGCAGGTGGATTGCTCAAGGTCAGGAATTCAAAACCAGCCTGAGCGAGACCCCGTCTCTACTATAAAAATAGAAAGAAATTAATTGGCCAACTAATATATATATAAAAAAATTAGCCGGGCATGGTGGCACATGCCTGTAATCCTAGCACTCTGGGAGGCCGAGGCAAGTGGATTGCTCAAGGTCAGGAATTCAAAACCAGCCTGAGCGAGACCCCGTCTCTACTATAAAAATAGAAAGAAATTAATTGGCCAACTAATATATATATAAAAAAATTAGCCGGGCATGGTGGCACATGCCTGTAGTCCCAGCTACTTGGGAGGCTGAGGCAGCAGGATTGCTTGAGCCCAGGAGTTTGAGGTTGCTGTGAGCTAGGCTGACGCCACGGCACTCACTCTAGCCTGGGCAACAAAGAGAGACTCTGTCTGAAAAAAGAAAAAAAAGAATTGCTGGTATGAAGTTGATTCTGACTAGAAAGGAAGAACAGTGAGGCACATATAGAATTAACCATTACTGAATATCTGTTTTAAGCAAACGAACCCTTTTTATAGTTACTTTTTTGTGGTGCGGCAAAAAAGAACATAGACTTAGAGTAAGATAAACCTGGATTTAAGAACTGGCTGTATGTAGCACTTATGGAATTCTGAAACTGTAACCAAGTTACTTATCCGTAAGCTTTGTTTTCCTCATTCTTTTTTTTTTTTTTTTTTTGAGACAGAGTTTCACTTTGTGTCCAGGCTAGAGTGAGTGCCATGGTGTCAGCCTAGCTCACAGCAACCTCAAACTCCTGGGCTCAAGCAATCCTGCTGCCTCAGCCTCCCAAGTAGCTGGGACTACAGGCATGCGCCACCATGCCCGGCTAATTTTTTCTCTATATATTAGTTGGCCAATTAATTTCTTTCTATTTATAGTAGAGACGGGGTCTCGCTCAGGCTGGTTTCAAACTCCTGACTTCCAGCCCATCTGCCCGCCTCGGCCTCCCAGAGTGCTGGGATTACAGGCGTGAGCCACCATGCCTGGCCTGGGCACTGTATGTATTAAGAAAAAAATGTATTGCTCTGTTCCTTCAAGGAGCCTATAATGAAATAGAGAATATAGACATATCAAATTATACGTGTAAATTCTGTGATAGAAGAATTAAGCATTACGGGAGCAATGGAGAGAGCATTTAATTCTGATGGTCATTGAATTGGGCTTTGAGGAATGAGAGTTTTCCAGGAATTGAATATGGGAAGAAGTAATTTTGTCCTCCTCTCTCTTCTGTTATAGGACTGAAAAATCACTTAAGGCCGTGTTTATTAAGATAGATATATTCATGAGCAGATAAAGAATAGATTGGGGCCGGGCACGGTGGCTCACACCTGTAATCCTAGCACTCTTGGAGGCCGAGGCGGGCAGATTGCTCAAGGTCAGCAGTTCAAAACCAGCCTGAGCAAGAGCGAGACCCGTCTCTACTATAAATAGAAAGGAATTAATTGGCCAACTAAAAAAACATAGAAAAAATTAGCTGGGCATGGTGGCGCATGCCTGTAGTCCCAGCTACTCGGGAGGCTGAGGCAGCAGAATTGCTTGAGTCCAGGAGTTGAGGTTGCTGTGAGCTAGGCTGACACCAGGGCACACACTCAAGCCTGGGCAACAAAGTGAGACTCTGTCTCAAAAAAAAAAAAAAAAAAAGAATAGATTGGAATGGGAGACTAATTAGGTTATTTAAATGGTTTGATGATGGCCTGAACTGGAGCAATAACAATAGAACAGAAAGAGTAGACAGCTTTTTTCATGACATTTTGGAGGTAGAATAAGAAAAGTTTACTGACTATATATTGTTAGAAAAAGGAAACAGTTAAGATGTTCTAAGTTTTTTTGTTTGGGTAAGGAGATATTTGTCACTGATGTTATTGATATAGAGAAGAGATAGTTTTGGGAGGGTCTGGAAGAAAATGACTAGGGAATTTGCTTGTTAAAAAGAAGGTAATTTTAGGGCATATAGATTGAGAGCTCAGAATATGCTGGTCTGAATATGAAGTTTGGGGCGGAGGTTGGGAATAGAGATATAAAACTGCTTATAGGTTAAAATTATCTGAGAGTTAATGACTTTACGTATAAGAGGATTAGAAAGAGACATGTACATTTTTGGGGAGAGCAGAGGAATCATGACTTGTGAGACAAAGGAGGGAAAGAGGCTTGATTTTTTATCTTGGAGTTAGGAAAACTAGAAGGAAATGGAGGAGTTCAAAGATGGGAGTTTAAAAGGAAGGAGGGAATGATGACTTGGTTAAAAGTTTCAGAGGGATTTAATGGTGTGGGGACTGAAAAGGGGAACTTGTGTTTAGGGGAAGAACTAGCTGGATTTGAAAGAGACTTTCATGAGTTGGTTTTGTATAGTCTAAGGTATCCAACAGTGAGTTGCTTTAAAAAGAAACAAATGAAGTAACAAATGAAGAAAACATTTGAAGTTTTCAATGTTCAAACTTTCAATGTTTGAAGTGTTCAAAAGTAACATTTGAAGAAAACAAATGAAGTACCACATTGCATTAATAGGATTCTGTTCATAATAAGGGATATAATACATATCCTGTGTTGGTTAGAATACATTTACAATGTTGGCTTTATTTCTGTAAGCTACACTTTGAGATCCATGGAGCAGAATTAGATCCAGGATAATACCAGACTTTTTTTTTTTTTTTACTAAGAACTAGGATATTCTCCTAACTACAGTTACAGTTGTCAAAATTAGGAAATTTAACATTAATATAATACTACTTATCACATGTATAGTCATTAATTTTGTCAATTATCCTATAATAATTTTATAGTGTTTTAAAAATCAAAGACCACATATTGCATTTAATTATCATATCTCTTTAATCTCCTTTAATCTGAAACAGTTCCTCAAATTTCTTGACCTTGGCATTTTGAAAGAGTTTAGACTAGTTATTTTGTTGAATGTCCCTCAGTTGGAGTTTCTGATGTTTTCTGTGGTTAGATTCAGCTTAAATATACTGATACTTTTCAATTCCAGTCACTACAGTGTATATGCAGATTTTCTACTTTTCCATATTTGTAATAATTTAAGTTTGTTTGCTTCATGTTTAAAAATACCCGAACCATGCTCAAAAAATTGAAAAGGGGTGTCTTGTAATATAAGGAACTCTCCCAAATTGGAAAAAGGAAACCATTTTGAGTGCTCACTTTATGCCAAACATTTTTCATTTTATTCATATGATAATTGTTCAAGATTCGTACGATTTTCTTTTTTATAGAAGAGAAAAGTAGTTGGTCTCTCCTTGGAGAGGTTGTAGTTTTTACTAGCTATCAACTAAAATGCCCTTCTTCCTTTCTGTCTGTGACAGGGCAACTAAGTGTCAGAAAAACCAGTAGGGTATATCCTCCAGGCTTCTGAGGGCCCAGTCAACTATTGTATTGGAAATTTACTTGGGTTTTCTGTGCAGTTATGAACTGTATGGTTTTCTGGGTGATTTTTATGAATAATAAAAGGTATTCAATGATTTTATTTTTGCATTAAAGCAATTGAAACTCAATTTAATGATGACAAATTAGAATAACAAATTTACTTAGGGTATGTTCAGAATTTGTGTGATTGAATTTTCCCAGAAATATTTTTATAAATGAAAAGTATGTATATATATTGTATATTCATAAATATGTGATTTCTGTTAGATCAACTACTTCTGGTTATAAAGTGGAAAAAATAGAGATCAGCCCAGGATTGTAGAGAGATTACATTTAGTCATGGTGGTAGTTTGAAGGATAGGGAGATGTAGTATGAGAGTTGGGGTCTAAAATAATGGGATAGAAGTACTTTGGTCTCTAGCAATTCCACATCTAGGTTATGCCCCAAATGATTGAAAGCAGGGTCTTGAAAACATATATATACACTTACGTTCATAGCAGCACTATTCACAATAGCTAAAATGTAGAAGCAACCAAAATGTCCATTGATGGACAATGGACAAAATGTATATATATATATACAGAATGTTATTTGGCTTTAAAAAGGAAGGAAGTTCTGACATATGCTGCAACATGGATGAACTTTGAGTTAACTATGTTAACTGAAATGAGCCAGTCACAAAATGACATATGCTGTATGCTTCTACTTATATTACATATTTATAGTAGTCATACAAAAAGCAAAATGGTGATTTCTGGGAGGCTGAGGGAGGAGGAAATGGGGAGCTATTCTTTAAGAGATATAGTTTCAGTTTTATAAAATAAGAGTTCTGGAGATGGATGGCAGTGATTGCATAACATTATGAATATATTGAGTTCTACTGAACTGGACACTTAAAAGTGATTAAGATGGCAAATTTTATGTTGTGTATTTTATTACAATCAAAAAAAATTTGGGAGAGAAGTAATTGTGGCCTCTCTTACTTAAGAGGCATGTGTTTACCTGCTAGAAAATAAAATACCTGAAGTACTTTTGGTCCCTATTAGCACATCTCTACAATAAATTTAGTTTTTTGGCTTGTTTATAGTACTGTTAGTTTCAAATGTAATTAACCTTTTCAGAAACTTTTTATTGAAATATAACTTACATACATAAAACACATCATCATAAAGTATGTATAGCTCAGTGAATTTTCACAAACTGAACATTCTCTGAGTAACCAGGAAGTAGATAAAGAGAATATTAGCAGTACCTCCTTTCAATCTTTTCTACTTTCCCATCCCAAGGGTAACTTTTATCCTGATTTCTGACAGTATAGATTAGTTTTTTCTGATTTTGAACTTTATGTAAATGGCATCATATAGTATTAACTTTAGTAATTCGTTAAACATAAATATTTTTACTACTTTTGTTATATGAAGGTCAATACAAGTTTTATCCTTTCTTCTAGGAAAAGATTATCTTTTGTATTGGTGTGATTAGTTTAAAATGTGAGTCTGCACTGTTTCATCAACTTATAGGAAGTTCCATAGCTCTGTATGATGAAATTGACACTGGCATTTCCTGAGAAATGATCAGAAATTATGTTGATTTATTTCTCTGGATAAAACAAAACTTTTTAGTGGAAAATAAAAAATAATTTAAAATGGTTTAGATATAAAGCAGGATTAAATTTGGAATACACAGCTTAGGCATTTCTAGAAGATTTCGATGTTGGTATGTTCCAAGGAGCATACTGATGAGAAAAAAGGGAGTAGTATTGTAGAAAGAAATATAAAAGGACTTTAGTGATGTGTATAATACTGAAGCCAGACTCTGTTAAGGCAGGATAGCATGAAACTCTTCTAGTAGAGAAGCCTGACAACACTTGACTTTTTTTATTTTTGTGATGTCCTGTCTTCCAGGGTAAATAATTTTGTTATACTGTGGGTTTTCTTAGTATGAGAAGTTGGGCCATACACTAAAAACAGTGGAAGAAAGTGGCATGGCAGTGGTTCTTGCCAGGTATGTTTGGTCTGAGGTTCTGATAATGAAGTATTTGGCATTTGGCATCTGTGTGTTACTCTGATATGCATGGCTACTACTTCTATGTTAAAATAGTCTGTGGTTCTTTGGATATGAAAATTTTCCTTAGGCAAATTGAAATAACCTCAAAATCAACATTTTTTTTTTTTTAGTACCTAGTACGAAGCTAAAAATCAGCATTTATAACCATCCTATAACCTTGAGTAGTCAATATCAAAATGCCGTGTTAGAGTTTCCCTTTTAACCATTATTGATTTCCGCCTTATTTATAACATACCATCTTTAGGTTTGATTTTTAAGATGTGCAAGAATTTTGAAAACATCTAAAACCAAAACATCAGATTAAACTTTTTATTTTTATTTATTTATTCTTTGACACAGAGTCTCACTCTGTTGTCTGGGCTAGAGTGCCGTGGCGTCAGCCTAGCTCACAGCAGCCTCAAACTCCTAAAATTAAAATTGATTAGATTTATTGGAAAATTTAAATGAGATAATAAATTGAATTAGTTAACCTAAATTTAAAATTGTCTTTAATTAGTAACATTAAAACATTTTAAGCTACAATGAGCAATAGCAAATTAGTAAAGCATATTATAAGCCACCTTTTTAAGTAAAATATGCTTCATAAGCTATTTTAATAAACTTTCTTATGCAGTCCCTTAAAAATGAATTTAGAATTTTTGTTAACAAATGCAGCTTTATCATAAAAGCAACCTGACAGTGTTTGTGAGGATGTAAAAAAATTCATATTCTGTGACTCAGTGAGTCTGTTTTAAAGAAATAATCAGAGATGCAGACATGCAGTGTACAAGCATATTCATCACAGCATTTTTAAAATAATGAATACTAAAATAGCAGAAGCAGCTTAAATGTCGGAATGGAAATGGTTAAATCAGGAACTATTTATAAGGTTTTTATATAGCCATTAACAATTTTAAATCCTTAATCATGTATTGTTAAGTGGAATAAAAGCAGGATGCAAAATTGTGTGTGTGAGAATTCTGATTTTAAAAATGCAACGTAGAAATAAGAATGGAAGGGAGTATACCAGTATAAGTGGTTGTTGAAATGAGATAAGCTGTATTTGTCCTTTATATTATGGATGTGTCTAAGTTACTGTATTTTGTATAATCCTCATTCATGTAACAAATATTTATTGGACACCAAGTACTAGATTAGGCTCTGGAGTATAAAAGTCAAGAAGATAAAGTCCTTCTAGTGGAGCTTATAATCAAATTATGGGAGACAGAACAAATAAATATTTGCTTGAACCTTACTAAATTGCTGTTATTTGGCCATTTTAAACCTATAAAACTGGCAGTTTCATGAAGTTCAACCTAATATATATGTCAGTTGGTGATGAATAGTAAGGAAGAAACTGAAAATAGGGTTAAAGGGCTAGAGATTGTGGTTGTGTGGAGGCAGGGGGTGGCTATGAGGGAGTATCAAAGGTAGGTGGTCACGTAAGCTTTCTTGGATATGGTGATATTTAAGCAGAGAACTTAAAAAAGTGAGGGATCTAGCCAGAAAAGTATTCCAGGTAAATGGAACAGTAAGTACTCCTGAAGTCTTGTAGTTGTGTGATGCTCTATACTTTCTGAGAATGCTTTAATATATTTTTGCAGTATCATGTATTTTAAACACATAATTTAGCTTAGGCCAACTATATTAGCACATTAAATTTTTCTAGGCAGAAGCATAGAGTTAAGATTTGATTATCTTCTCTTTTTTTTTCATGTATGTATTTTCTGGATAATAGGTCTCAACATTTTCCCTGTGAAAGATCTCATTTATTATTTTCCTTCACAACTTACATTTTCAAGGGCTTTATTTGCTTAACAGATTGTGTTAGTACTTCTGATTAGCATTGAGATAACTAGTGTTTCTATATAATTTTCTAGTCAGAAATCAAGAATTGTAGGTGGAACTGATGATTACTGTACGGTGTAAATATACATTTGATCCTTCAACAACAGGTTTGAAATGCACTGGTCCAACTATACTTGGATTTTTTTTTCAGTAAGTACAATTGGCCATCCATATTAGAGGATTCTGCATGACAACCAAATGTGGTTGAAAAATACAGTTTTTGTGGGATGTGAAACCCAGTACAGGGAAGGCTGACTTTTCATGTATGCAGGTTCCAAAGGGGGCTGACTATGGGACTTGAGTCTGCATGGATTTTTCTATACGAGGGGATCCTGGAACCAATCTCCACATATACTGAAGGATGACTACAGTCTGTTTTCATTATTCTCGGATTCCATCTTTGCGAACTCATCTACTAGCTGCAATTTATTTGTAATCTCCAAATCAATAGTACTGGCACTTTCACAATCAGTTGCAGACATGTTTAGAGTGGTGAAAATTGAGTCGCCTGATATGCACATTCCCAACTGAGGTTGAACAGGATGATGCTCTCCTCTTGTTCCAGTTTTCTTACTATGAACAATTGTTTGAGGTCTTTTTATTTAGTACCATATCTTATCCCTTTTGTGCTTTTTTTGGGAGGTTATTTCACTGTATAAAATTACCCCCAAGTGCTGAAGTGCTGTCTAGTGTTCCTATGTGCAAGAAGGCTGTGATAAAAATCCACATGTCAGATAAACTTCATTCAAGTATGAGTTATGGTGCTCTTGGCTGTAAGTTCAATGTTTATGAATCAATATATTTTAAAGTATCTTTAAATAGATACTTTAAATAATAGATACACATAAAGCAAGGATATATGTTGATAGGTGATGAAAATGTTTTGATTAGAGGCTTGCAGGAACTTTGTTTTTGTTTTTTTTTTGAGACAGAGTCTCACTTTGTTGCCCAGGCTAGAATGAGTGCCCTGGCATAAGCCTGGCTCACAGCAACCTCAAACTCCTGGGCTCAAGCAATCCTGCTGCCTCAGCCTCCCAAGTAGCTGGGACTACAGGCATGTGCCACCATGCCCAGCTAATTTTTTCTATATATATTAGTTGGCCAATTAATTTCTTTCTATTTATAGCGGAGACGGGGTCTTGCTCTTGCTCAGGCTGGTTTCGAACTCCTGACCTTGAGCAATCTGCCCGCCTCGGCCTCCCAGAGTGCTAGGATTACAGGTGAGCCACCGCGCCCGGCCAGGATCTTAACTTTGTATTTCCCTTGGTATTAAGCATTTACTAATTCAATGTGGCAACTTTGTAGCACATAATAACTACCATGAATAATGAGAATTGACTACATATGATTTGTTATGGCAATTAATGTTTTTGAAATATTGAAAATAGCATTGGAGCTCCTTTACCTGCCCTATAAACTCTTAGAGGTGGTAGAGAATCCAGCTTAGACGTTGATTAGTATGCTGGTGAAAAATTTTTGTGCTCTATTGGAGACAGTAAAACTGTAAGAATTTAGAGGAATGCTACATGTCTGATAAGATTTAAGGT
This sequence comes from Mirza zaza, assembly GCA_008750895.1. Lineage (NCBI taxonomy): Eukaryota > Metazoa > Chordata > Mammalia > Primates > Cheirogaleidae > Mirza > Mirza zaza. The sequence continues at coordinate 30,804 of VSMD01128681.1, forward strand.
CTCTGTAATTTTGATACTCAGACCTTGACATTGATATTAAAGCATATTTCTGGGAGGACTCTGTCGTATGAGAGAGGAATGGTAAAATATCCTAACTGTATGAATCTTTACCTTGATTTGTCTCCTCTTGATTATTTTATTTGCTTTTAAGACTTTGTAGTCTAACTTGTGCTTGATTGGTGTGTTGACAAAACTACTGAGAATTCTTAAGACAGATGGAACATGGCTTTTATAAAGGATTAAGTAAACATTTTATTTCCTGTGACTGGTTTTTTTTTTTTTTTTTTTGAGACAGAGTCTCACTTTGGTGCCCAGGCTAGAGTGAGTGCCGTGGCGTCAGCCTAGCTCACAGCAACCTCAATCTCCTGGGCTCAAGCGATCCTACTGTCTCAGCCTCCCGAGTAGCTGGGACTACAGGCATGCACCACCATGCTCGGCTAATTTTTTTTTTTCTATATATATTTTTAGTTGGTCAATTAATTTCTTTCTATTTTTAGTAGAGACGGGGTCTCGCTCAGGCTGGTTTTGAACTCCCAACCTTGAGCAATCCACCCGCCTCGGCCTCCCAGAGAGCTAGGATTACAGGCTTGAGCCACCGCGTCCGGCCCTGTGACTGGTTTTTGAAAAAAATTGACATTAAATAACATCCTTAAAGACAAGAATCACTGAATAAAATTTATGGAAATTTAGCCTTTTATCTAAATTTAACTAACTGACAAATGCATAATCAATACAGCAGTGCAGAACTTGATTTTGAAATTATTATGCAACTTATTTTTAAATTAATATTTTATCAATATTTTATTATTAATATTTTATTAATATTTAATTTAATATTTTAAAGCTGGCACATAAGAATTGTAATTTTTTTGTAAGCATTTTAAAAATGCCATATATAGTTAGGCAACTATGGAAGATAGCTTTTGTGAAGAAAACTGCAAGTTGATAAAAGTCAAACATACTTTTATAAAAATTGAAAATATAGAGGGATCTTTACATCAGGTATTTCACATAAGCCTTGCTGAATTATTTATGCTTCAATTGCAGGTGTCCGTTGAGGATGAATAGTTGTCCAGTATTGAGATCATGTCTTAATGATAAGTACGTAGGACATAGTATACACTCAATTAATGCCTCTTGAAATGAATCAGTCTTGCTAGTCTCAGAGTCATTATCAAGCTAGTTTGTTCCAGGATTTAACAAGCTAATTTGGACCTAAGAATGATACATAGTGCTTTCTCATCTCTTCTTCTAAGTCATCAGTAAACAAAGGGATTTTTTTTTTTTTTTTGACTTACGAAACTGAAAAATCCAAGATGGATTCAGGCAGAGCAAAATCAAAGTGTTTATATCTGCAGTCCCCAACCCCTGGGCCATGCACTGATACTGGGTCCGTGGCCTCTTAGGGAGCAGCCATAGAACTCTGATGCACCCCTTCTTCCCCTGTCCATAGAAAAATTGTCTTCCACGAAATTTAGGAAACAGGGGTGGTGGGATCAGGGAAGGGGGTGCACAGCAGGAGGTGAGCCTCCTTAAGCCAGCTAGTGAAGCTTCATCTGTATTTATAGCTGCTCCCCACTGTTCCCGTTACCACCTGAGCTCCATTTCCTGCCCCCTGCCCACCTGCCATCCACAGAAAAATTGGCTTCCATGAAACATCCCCCCTGGTGCCAAAAATGCTGGGGACTACTGGTTTATATGATGTCTTTTTTTTTTTTTTTTGGAGACATGATCTTGCCCTGTCTCCTGGGCTAAAGTGCAGTGGCATCATCAAAGCTCACTACAGCCTCAAATTCCTGGGCTCAAGAGATCCTCCTGCAATCCTCCTGCCTCAGCATCTCTCCTGCCTCAACATCCCCCCTGCCTCAGCCTCTGGAGTAGCTGGGACTACAGGCATGTGCCACCATGCCCACCTAATTTTTCTATCTTTTGTAGAGATGGAGTCTTCAGTCTTGCTCTTGCTCAGGCTGGTCGAACTCCTGGCCTCCAGCAGTCCTCCCATCTCTGCCTTCCAAAGTGTTAGGATTACAGGCATGGGCCACTGTTGCTGAGCCTACATGATGTCTTTTTAATGCTCTGCTTCTTTCTTTTGCTTGGTCATTGATGATTTTAGCCTTATTTTTTGAGAGAGAGTATTGTCTGTCTATCTGTCTTATTAGCCATTATCTTAGTCTGTTTGGGCTATTATAACAGAAAACCATAGACTAGGTAGCTTATAAACAATAAATTTATTTCTTACTGGCATAGACTCAGCCTTCTTGGCTTGTGAGGCTCTGTGCCACCTGGGAATTCTTCAGAGAGTTCCCACTGGCAAGAAGGCTCTCACCAAAGTCATCCCCTCGCCCTTGGGATTCTCAGCCTCTGTAACTGTCGGAAATATTAATTCCTTTTTTTTTTATGAATTACTCAGTTTCTAGTATTCTGTTATAAGCAACAGAAGATGGACTAAGACAGATTGTCTCTTTTAAGTTTTCTATTTTAAGAGATAAATAGGAAATAAATACAACTGGCACTTTTGATATCAGGCCTTATGTGCTGTCTTGTGTTCAATCCTATGCCTCTCCATGGATAGATGAATATCCTTTCCCACTCTGTGAACAAAGGAAGGGAATGACTTTGCAGGAGAGTCTTAATGACTTACAAAAAGTATAAAATTCTCATCTCTAGTTCTCTTCCAAATTATTAATGTCATTCATTAAACAAGAAACATACCACAGAAAACAGTAATAGATCTGTCAAAAAAATATATTTGCTTCTGCTTCTGATTAGCACTGAGTTTTTCTCACAAATTTCGAATAAGTAGTGTAAAGTTGTTATTGATATTCTCAAGTAAATTTATATTTTAACTTCTGCAAAACTTGAATGTTGACAGCCATTGGGAGGAAGTCTTAACATAGATCATGTATCACTTACATTTCAGACATACCCATCTTACTTTCTCCTGGAAGAAGTTCTTTATTTAAAGTGTTTATAAAATTATTAACATGATGCAGAGAGTCACAGAGTTTCTTGGATTGTACTCTGGTTTAGGCATTAAGACCTGGGTTCAAATTCTGGCTTCATTAGTTGTGTGATCATAGGCATTTCTTGAGTCTGTTGCTGTATACAGTATAGGATATGAAGATGATGCCTCACCTGTCTACTTTGGAGGTTATTGTGAAAGTACAGTGAGAAAGTTCTTTGTTATTGTAAGCACAGCATCTGCAGAGTGGTGAAGACTGTATTCTGCCATTTAACTAGCTTTGTAATGTTGAGTAAAATACTTAACTTGCTTAGCCCTCAGTTTTCTCATTTGTTAAATGGAGGTGATATTTTATAATAGTACTTATCTCCATAGCTTTTTTTTTTTTTTTTTTTTTTTTTTTTTTTTTTAAGGCAGAGAGTCTTGCTCTGTTGCCTGGGCTAGAGTGCCGTGGCATCAGCCTAGCTCACAGCAACCTGGGCTTAAGCAATCTTCTTGCCTTAGCCTCCCGAGCAGCTGGGAATACAGGCATGCACCACCATGCCTGGCTAATTTTTATTTATTTATTTATTTTTAGTTACCCAGCTAATTTCTTTCTATTTTTAGTAGAAAAGGGATCTTGCTCTTGCCGAGGCTGGGTTTGAACGCCTCACCTCAAGCCATCCTCCTGCCTCGCTCTTTCAGAGTACTAGGATTACAGATGTGAGCTACCATGCCCAACCTCCATAGGTTTTTGAGAGTTTTAAATGAGAATGTAAATAAAGTATAGTGTCTAGTATATTGTACATAATAAATATAGTATGTAATGGGAATACTTTATATGATTTATTTCATTTAATTCTCAGGACAATTCTATATGATAGGAATGCTTTTCCATTTCACAAATGAGGAATGGGTGTCAGAGGTTAATTACTCAAGGTCATATAACAAGTAAGTGGTTTACTTGGTATTGAAACCCCAAACTTGTGGTTTTTAATTAATAGTATACTTAGATGTCTTTCAAATATATATGCTCTAGGTGCATCTGAATGATATAAACAGATCACCTTTGATTTATGTTCATAGAATTTTTCAGATTGAGTTTTGTGCATTTCCAGTGTTTTTTTAAATATATTCTATTCCAGTCTTCCTAGGTTTCTTTAATTTGCTCAATTAGCCAGAATTTTTGCAAAAATAAACATGCTCTGTTGATATATAATTAAGAATGGTTAATGGTTTGTTTATAAACCACTAGACTCCTTGTGTCTGGCTGATTAAGCTATTAGAGAGTGACTTTAGATTTTACCTCTGTAAAGGGAAAAATACTCTGATTTTATTTTGTCTTTGTAAGGAGCTTACTTCAAGCTGATATGTAAAACTGTAATGACTTCATAGCAAAGGGCAAAAGGCCAGCATACCCAGAAATGAAAAAATACTGATCCTTAAATATTTCTGAATGAAGGTTTTTTTTTTTTTGAGACAGAGTTTCACTTTATTACCCAGGCTAGAGTGAGTGCTGTGGCATCAGCCTAGCTCACAGCAACCTCAAACTCCTGGGCTCAAGCAATCCTGCTGCCTCAGCCTCCCAAGTAGCTGGGACTACAGGCATGTGCCACCGTGCCCGGCTGATTTTTTTCTATATATATTTTAGTTGGCCAATTAATTTCTTTCTATTTATAGTAGAGATGGGGTCTCGCTCTTGCTCAGGCTGGTCTCGAACTCCTGAGCTCAAAGGATCCGCCCACCTCGGCCTCCCAGAGAGCTAGGATTACAGGCTTGAGCCACCGCGCCCGGCCCTGAATGAAGTTTTTTGATGCTAAGTGTGAGGAAATAGAAATACCCAGTGTATTCAAAAAAAATTTTTGAGAACTATATTGAAGTTTTCTTTCTTTTTTTTTTCTTTCGTTTTTCTTTAGCAGTCCATTTTTGGGAAAATAATGGGACAACTTTAAAATATTCCTTGTCAAAGTACCTTCTACATTATGGCCATTCACAGTTTACTCCATTGCTGTAAAATGGGCAACATTCAAATATAATCTTTCACTTGGTGCTATATATTTATTAAAAGTCCACTTTTGAAAGATAGTTAATGTGGAAAAGTTTGTATATTTGGGATCAACTATTTTTCTACTGATGGTTCATCTGTGAAGTTTAATTTGTAAACCTGTGGGAAAATAAGATATAATTGTATTATCCTAGACGGAGCTGGAGCCCATTCTCCTAAGTGAAGTATCACAAGAATGGAAAAACAAGCACCACGTATACTCACCGTCAAACTGGTACTAATTGATCGACAATTACATGCATACATGGAAGTAACATTCATTGGGTGGGAGGGCGGAGGAGAGGATGGATATGTTCACACCTAATGGATGTGGTGAGCACTGTCTGGGGGATGGCCATGCTTGTAGCTCTGACTAGCAAAGACAATATATGTAACCTAAACATTTGTAGCCTCATAATATTTTGAAATTTAAAAAAATATAATTTATAAATTTTATGAACAACTTGAAATTTATCTTTTATGAAGTTAGATATAGGTATTTACAAAAGATAATTTGTGTTATTTATAGGTCATAGTAAAACTGTTTTCTAAACTTTAATGTTTTTCCTGTAAGTATTGTTTTTATTGTACCTGGATAGAATCTAAATACAATTCTTTACTTCATGTTTTGCTTTGATAAGAATTTTCTTTACCTTCCTTCAACTTTAAAATTTTTAATAAAATTATTGATTTCATGTACTAGTTACTCTTTTCCCTAACACTCCTTCAAATAAACACTACTTAAATAAATACTCATTCTTTAACTACCTGAAATTATCAGTGTAGGAATGAATAATATACTTTGAGAAGTGTGGAATATACTTTGAGAACTGAGTTACATATAAAATTAGCATATAACTGAAAGTTATAGGAAAAAAGTGGGAAATAGTCCCTGATGGTTAATGGGTCTGCAGCTTATAGGAAAATGGGTTCTAAATGAGCCTTTTAAATTCCATTTATTTCCTTGAGCTTACTTGTTTTTATATTTTTACTTTATTCTTTATGCCTTTAATCCACACATATGAAATAGAATTATTGAATAATATTTAGAAATAACAGTCTGATAATTCTTTGTCTTTTTAAAACGTATTTTCGCCACTTCATTGTGGTTCCAAGTTATTGTTAAAAGTTTTAGAGACCAGTATAATTTTCAAAAAACTTTGAGGGAATCATTGTGGGGTTGCCAACTTTTAATTTTGTTAAAAAATGATGTTAGAGGCTGGATGCGGTGGCTTACGCTTATCATCCCAGCACTTTGGGAGGCCGAGGCGGGAGGACCGCTTGAGGCCAGGAGTTTGAGATTAGCCTGCGCAACATAGCAAGATCCTGTCTCTACAAAAGTAATAAAAAAAAATTTAGCCAGGTGTGTTGGTGCATGCCTGTAGTCTCAGGGTATTTTGTGTCATTAAGAACTAGTTTATTGGGGCTAAAGGGAAGATGGTGAATTCAGTTTTGAACAAGTAGAATTTGAGGTTCTTATTGAGTCCAGCAGCTGGTTGGATATTAGGACTGAAGCTCAGAAGGGAAATGTTAGATTTAGGATCCTTCCGCATCGTGAAATGATTGTACAATGGTGAAAGACAGCAGGAACAGGAGGAGGACTAGGACAGAACCTTGAGGAATACTGCCTAAGGCGAAGGAAGAGTAGTTTAAGAATCTTTGATTTACTCTCTCTAAAAGCCTCAGATACAGTATATTAGCAAATTCTGTTGGGGCTGCCTTCAACATCTAAATTTCTAAAGTGAATAATTTCTTACCACTTCCACTGGTCCTATACCATTATTTCTTCTATAGTAATAACAGCCTCCTAAACCATGTTACATTTAGAAAAGACAGCTCTTTTGCTGTCTACAGTCTGTTCTCCGCATAGCAGTCTAAATGATCCTTTTAAAATGTCAAATAATTGTTTTTTTTTTTTTTTCTTTTTGAGACTGAGTGTCATTCTGTTGCCCTGAGTAGAGTGCCATGGCGTCAGCCTAGCTCACAGCAAACTCCAACTCTTGGGCTCAAGTGATCTCTTACCTCAGCCTCCAAAGTAGCTGGGACTATAGACATGCACCACCACGTCTGGCTAATTTTTCTATTTTTAGTAGAGACGGGGTCTCGCTCTTGCTCAGGCTGGTCTTGAACTCTTGAGCTCAAGCAGTTCTCCCACCTCAGCCTCCCAGAGTGCTACGATTACAGTCATGAGCCACCAAGCCCAGCCTAAAATGTAAAATCATATTATTCCCTTGATCAGTATTCTCCAGTGACTCTCATTTTGCTCAATATAAAATCCAAAGTCCTTCTCATAGTCTACCAGGTCCTACATGATTGCTCTTTAATTTGTTAGATCATTAGAGAGTTCCTCCCTGAACACTCATCATTCTTCATTGTCACCAGCTTTATTTTTGTAGCATTTCTCACCTGACATAATTTGTATTTGATTTGTTTATATAAAGTGTAAGCTTTGTGAAAGCAGGGACTTTTTGTTTCTTTGCATTCCCAGCACCCAGAACAGTGCCAGTTATCACAGGTGGTCCCAATTGATATTTGTTGAATGAAGAATGGAAATCAGCGATGAAATTGGATCAGTGTCACTTTCCTGCTTCAACTTTTTATTCTTTTGTTCCTCTGGGTCACATTTATTGTTGTATTCTTATTCTTTTCCCATTATGCTCTGAGTTCACAGTCACACAGCAGCCAAAATGATCTTTTAAAAATGTATATTAGATTGTGTCCTTCCTCTCTTAAAAATTCTCCAATAGAATAGATAATCCAAATACAATTTTAAGAAAGTAAATAGAAATATAAAACAAGTACAGATCACAATTCATACCGTAGCCTACAAGGCCTTTTGTGGTCTTGCACCTGTCTGCTTGAAAGCTTATTTCATGATGCTTTCCTCCGTACCCACTAGTTTCAGCCTCACTGGCTTTGTTCCAGTTCCTCTGACAAGCCAAGCCGTTTTCTATTTTAGATGCTGTCCCCCCCTTTTTATACCTTACTGATTTATCTTTCATATTTCCTCTTAGTTTGAATAGTGTCCCAATAATAATGTTTTCTAGGCCTGAGGGAAATGAAAAATAAGATAGGCCTTGCTGTAAAAGAGTTTTGGTGAGTGAAACGGACAAGTGAATAAATGATGAGTATAGTAAATAATTATTTTCAAACTCCTAGGGGGATAGTTTGAGGGAGGGTGGCCAAGCTTACTGTCTTGCAGTTTACTTTACCCTTGCTTTTAACTTGAGTAGCTTCACTTTCTTCCTTTTTTCCAGGATATAATTTAATTAAGGATTCTTATCTTAAAAAACATTCTTAAAAACCACCACAAATGCTCAGTAGTATCATAAGAGCTGTGCACAGGGTTCCCTGAGAAGGTAGTTGCGTCTGGTCTGTGACATGAAGGGCAAGATAAATGTGAAGTGAGCAAAGAAAGGAAGGTAAAGATGCCTCAGACATGGGTAATAGTTTTAATCCTTGGCTGCTCATCATATCATCCTTGGAATTCTTTTTTTTTTTTTGGTTGGGACAAAGTCTCGCTTTGTTGCCCAGGCTAGAGTGAGTGCCTTGGCATCGGCCTAGCTCATAGCAACCTTATACTCCTGGGCTCAAGCGATCCTTCTGCCTTTGCCTCCCGAGTAGCTGGGACTACAGGCATGTGCCACCATGCCCGACTAATTTTTTCTCTATATATTAATTGGCCAATTAATTCTTTCTATTTATAGTAGAGACGCGGTCTTGATCTTGCTCAGGCTGGTTTCAAACTCCTGACCTTGAGCAGTCCACCCGCCTCGGCCTCCCAGGGTGCTAGGATTACAGGCGTGAGCCACCACGCCGGGCCTCATCCTTGGAATTCTTAAAGAATATATACCTCTACATTTTGTGATAGTTCATCAAGCTATACATTTATGATTTGTGTACTTCTTTTTATGTATAATTATACTTCAGTAGAAAAGTTAAACACTTACAAACATAAAATTTTAAAAATTATAAAAAACTACAGCTAGACCAAATTCTAGACCCATGGAATCAGAAACTCCCATTATATTTTTTTCTTAAATGTAATAGGTGATTCTGATACTTATCGATGGTTGAAAACCTCTATGACAGATTACAGTTTCGATCTGGTTAGCTACTAGGGAGGATTTAGAATAGAATTAGGTAGCAATGGAAAAGCCAGGTACAATTTGCACACTCTTTAAAATACTTAGATTTTAACCTGTGTCCTTGAAACTGCTCTGTTTCTTGGGTTTATTTAGGAGTAGTATTATTGAGGAATAATTGGCTGTAAATATTTAAAGTATACAATTTGCACTCTGGATGGCCAAGGCGGGCAGATTGCTTGAGGTCAGGAGTTTGAAACCAGCCTGAGCAAGAGTGAGACCCCCATCTCTACTATAAATAGAAAGAAATTAATTGACTAATATATATAGAAAAAAATTAGTTGGGCATGGTGGCACATGCCTGTAGTCCCAGCTACTCGGGAGGCTGAGGCAGAAGGATCGCTTGAGCCCAGGAGTTTGAGGTTGCTGTGAGCTAGGCTGATGCCATGGCACTCACTCTAGCCTGGGCAACAAAGTGAGACTCTGTCTCAAAAAAAAAAAAAAATATGCAGTTTGTTAAATTTTGATATATGTGTATACTGTGCAACCATCACTACAGTCAAGATTATGAATATATCCATATCCCCAGAGTTTCCTCAGACCATTTTCTAATCTTTCCAAACTCCTGCTACCCTCTTCCACATCTGGTGGTAAACTACTGATCTGTTTTCTCTCACCATAGATGGATGTTGGATTGTTGTCAAAATGCCTTTTCTATATTTGTATAGATGATTTTATGGGTTTTGTTTTGTTTTGTTTTCAGTCTGTTAATATAGAGTGAATTGCATTGAACCAACTTTACGTACATGTAAACCAATCTTACATTTTGGGGATAAACACCCTTTAGTCATGGCGTATTATCCTTTTATATATTGGATTTGGTTTGTTAAAATTTGTTTAGAATTTTGCATCTATGTTTATGAGGAATGTGGTCCTTGGCCTGGAGTTTATTTGTTAGTAAGTTTTTAAGTGTAACTTAAATTTCTTTAAGAATATTTAAGAGATTTCTTCCTGAGTAAGTTTTGGAAGTTTGTGGTTTTTCAGGGAATTTGTCCATTACATCTAAATTCTTGGCTTTATTGACAAGAAGTTATTTATAATCTCCTGTCTTTAAAAAGTTGAGATACACACCTACCATAAAATTCACCCTTTTAATGTGTATAGTTCAGTGGTTTTTAGTATATTCACAAAGTAGGGTGACCATCACCAATACCTAATTGCAGAAATTTTCATCACTCTAAAAGAAACAGTCCTCCACGTTGGCCTCCCAAAGTGTTGGGACTGCAGGTATGAGCTACTGCATCAGGCCAAATTTTAAAAGATATTTAAAAACTAGGAGGAAAGTCTTTTATGTTTAACCTTTACTTTTACCATTTATCTATCTATCTATCTATCTATCTATCTATCTATCTATCTTTTTTTTATTTCAGCATATTATGGGGTTACAAATTTTAAGGTTTCAAATAATGCCCTTGCCCCCCACAAAGTCTGAGCTTCAAGCGCGACCACCCCCCAGACAGTGCACATCTCACTTATTATGTATGTATATACCCGCCCACTACCCAATTAATGTATTTCCTATGTGTCCACTTAGGTGCTGCTCAGTTAATACCAGTTTGCTGGTGAGTATATGTGGTGCTTGTTTTTCCATTCTTAGGATACTTCACTTAGTAGTATGGGTTCCAGCTCTAACCAGAAAATACAAGATGTGCTATATTACCGTTGTTTCTTATAGCTAAATGGTACTCCATGGTATACTTTATTAATCCACTCATGAATTGATGGGCACTTGGGTTGTTTCCACAGCTTTGCAGTTATGAATTGTGCTGCTATAAACATTCGAGTGTGTCTTTTTTGTAGAGTGTCATTGGATCTTTTGGGTAGATGCCCAGTAATGGGATTGCTGGATCGAATGGTAGATCCACTTGTATTGCTTTAAGGTATCTCCATATTGCTTTCCACAGAGGTTGAACTAGTTTGCAGTCCCACCAGCAGTGTAGGAGTGTTCCTATCTCTCCGCATCCACGCCAACATCTATTGTTTTGGGACGTTTTGATAAAGGCCATTCTTACTGGAAATAAATGATATCTCATTGTAGTTTTGATTTGCATTTCCCTGATAATTAGAGATGTTGAGCATTTTTTCATATGTTTGTTAGCCATTATTCTGTCTTCTTTAGAAAAGTTTCTGTTCATGTCCTTTGCCCACTTTTTGATAGGGTTGCTTGATTTTTTTTCTTGCTGATTTTCATGAGTTCTAAGTAGATTCTAGTTATCAGCCCCTTATCAGATACGTAGGATGGGAAAATTTTCTCCCCATTCTGTAGGTTGTCTGTTTACTTTCATGACTGTTTCTTTAGCTGTGCAGAAGCTTTTTAGTTTGATCAGGTCCCATTTATTTATTTTTGTTGCTGCTGTGATTGCTTTTGGGGTCTTCTTCATAAATTCTTTGCCTAGGCCGAAGTCTAGGAGAGTGTTTCCAACATTTTCCTCTAGAATTCTAATAGTTTCATACTTTAGGTTTAAGTCTGTTATCCAGAGTGAGTTGATTTTTGTAAGAGGTGAAAGGTGTGGATCCTGCTTCAGCCTTCTACAAGTGACTATCCAGTTTTCCCAGCACCATTTATTGAAAAGGGATTGTTTTCCCCAGCATATGTTTTTGTCTGCTTTGTCAAAGATTAGATGGTTATATGAGGATGGTTTTATATCGGGGTTCTCAGATCTGTTCCACTGGTCAATATTCCTATTTTTGTGCCAATACCAGATTGATTTAATTACTGCAGCTTTGTAGTATAGTTTGATATCTGGCATATTAACACCTCCCATTTTGTTTTTATTGCCTAGAATTGCTTTTGATATGCAGGGTCTTCTCTGGTTCCAAACGAAACGTAAAGTTACTTTTACCATTTCTGATACTTTCTTTTGGATAGATCTAGACTTCCATCTAGTATCTTTTCCTCTCCTGGAGAACTTCATTTAACATTTCCTGTAGTATATACGTCTGTTGGTGATGTATTCTTTTAACATTTTAAGTTTGAAATTGTCTTTATGTCATCTTATTTTTTAAAAGATATTTTCTCTGGGTATAGAATTTTTGCTTGACACTTTTTTTCCTTTTTTGTCTTTTTTTTTCTTTTCTCAATACCTTAAAGATATGTCTTCTGGTTTGTGTTTCCGTGGCGAAGTCTGCTGTTATTCTTAGTTTTGTTTTAGTTTTGGAGTATTTTTCTCTATCTGCTTTTAAGATATTCTTTTTATTATTGATTTAAGCAATGGGATTATATGGTGGCTTACTGTAGTTTTCTTGATGTTTCTTGTGCTTGGGTTTACTGAATTTCTTTGTGGATTTATAATTTCCATCAAATTTAGAAAATTTTGGCCTATTTCATCAAATATTTTTTCTGTCTTTCAGTCATTCGTAGATTCCCATTACTTATATGTTAAGCTTCTTGATGACGTTCTACAACTCATTTATATATGTTGTTTCCTGTCTTGTCTCTCTCTGCATTTTATTTTGCATGGTTTCTATTTGCTATGCCTTTGGGTTCATTAAGCTTTTCTTTCCAGTGTCTAATCTGCTGTTAATCCCAATCAGCATATTTTTCACCTGAAACATTGTGTTTTTCTGAACAGAAGAATTAATTTGAGTTTTTAAAAATCTCAGATCTCTACTTAACATACTAAATCTATCCCTCTACCTCTTTGAACATGTGAGCAAGAGTTATAACTGATTTAATGTTCTTCTCTAGTAACTTTGTCTTATACAGGTTTTTTTTCTCTTGATTGAATTTTCTCATTATGAATGGTATTTTCCCACTTTTTATATTTGTTAATTTTTGATTAGATTCCAGGCATTGCCAGTTTTACCTCGTTTGGTGCTGGATGCTTTTGTATTCCTGTAAATATTCTTGGGCTTTGTTCTGGGATATATTAATAGTTAAGCTCCTTGGAAATGACTTTATTCTTTTGAGGCTTGTTTTATAAATCTGTTAGGTGGGACCAGATGGTCTTTAGTCTAGAGGTCACTTTGTACCACTACTGAAAGTAGTGGTGTACTGAGCACTGTACTTGATGTACAGTGAATTATATAAAGTTTTCCACTATAGCTGGTAGATATACAAACTATATCTGGCCCTGTTTTCTGCCCTGCAAGGCAGTTGTTAAAATGTCAGGAAGTTTGTGAACTAGTTTAATTCTTAATAGAATTGAATTATGCAAACATAATTGAATCAGGCCGGGCGCAGTGGCTCACACCTGTAATCCTTGCACTCTGGGAGGCCAAGGCGGGTGGATTGCTTGAGGTCAGGAGTTCAAAACCAGCCTGAGCAAGAGTGAGACCCCATCTCTACTATAAATAGAAAGAAATTAATTGGCCAACTAATATATATAGAAAAAATTGGCCGGGCATGGTGCCACATGCCTGTAGTCCCAGCTACTTGGGAGGCTGAGGCAGCAGGATTGTTTGAGCCCAGGAGTTTGAGGGTGCTGTGAGCTAGGCTGACGCCACGGCACTCTAGCTTGGTCAACAAAGCGAGATTCTGTCTCAAAAAAAAAAAAAACCACATAATTGAATCAATTACACTAAGAACAATAGTAATAAATAAATGTTCAAAACTCATATATTACTATTTTTGTGCGCTCATAGTAATTTACATCTATTGTGTCCTTATGGTAGAAATATAATGTATAATACATTACCATATATTCCTTACCAACTTCTCATTAACTGATACTATGTTAGTAGCTTGAAATTAGCCATAGTGGAAGTATCAACACCATTAGTAACCCTGTAAACTAGGAACTAAATACCAGTAAACCTTCTGTTGTTACGTTTTCCAGCATACTCTCACTGATGGGTGTCTTTCCCTTGGATACTTATCAGTATTTAAGCAGTACTTCTGAAGATCTACTGAGATCTTGTTCCCTCTCTGAATCTTTCTTCTTTTGTTGTGGAGAGTGTAGCTACCTTGGCTTCCCCCAGATTCCTCCCTTCCTCATCTTAACTCAAGGAAACCACTGAGGTTGCCTGGGATTGCCTTCCCTACTCTGCAACCTAGAAACTATCCAAGTAGTAAGCTTGGAAGCAATAATAGGTTTTATCTTATTTATTTTTTTCTCTTTCCATTGGTCATTATCCTGCATTGTCTGGTTTCTAGTGTCTGAAAAATATTTCATACATTTTGTCCAGATTTTTACTTGTTTCTGATGGAAGCATAAATCTCATCCCCTTAATCTATCTTGGCTAGAAACATAAGTCTCTTGGAAGAGTTTTAGATAGGAGAGTGACATCTCACTTGGTAGACCATGCATTTTTACGGGACAAGATGTAAGTAGAAGGAATAATTAAAAGGCTTTTGGGTTAGATCAAATGAGAGATGATGAAGGCCTAAAGTTGGTCATGGATAATGATACCACAGAGATATGAAACAATTTGAGAAATATTTAAGAGGAAAAATCTAGCGCAGGGCTTGTTTACTCTGAATCACCTATATAATAATAAATGAAGGATCTGTGCTCCATCCTAAGTTTATTGAATCTGAATTTCTGGGTGAGGTTTAGAAATTTGCATTTTAAATGAGTAACTAGGTTAACACTTAATGAACACTGAAGTTTTAGAAGATACAGAGTGATATATAGCGATATATATGTGTATATATATATGATATAGAATGGTTTTTTCAGAGTATGAGCATCATTGGGAAGCTCCTACATTGGAATGATGTGAAGTGCTTAAGTAAATATGAAGATTGATGCATTCATGTCCAGGCCTGCTGAATCTTAATTTCTGGGGTGATTGGGTCCATTGGTTTCTTAGACACACTAAAGTTTGAGAGTCAATATGCTG
>VSMD01128690.1:0-35684 GCA_008750895.1 Mirza zaza
ATAACTTCCACCAAGATAAACTCCTGATGGTCGGCCGGGCGCGGTGGCTCAAGCCTGTAATCCTAGCTCTCTGGGAGGCCGAGGTGGGCAGATCTTTTGAGCTCAGGAGTTCGAGACCAGCCTGAGCAAGAGCGAGACCCCATCTCTACTATAAATAGAAAGAAATTAATTGGCCAACTAATATATATAGAAAAAGAAAATTAGCCGGGCATGGTGGCACATGCCTGTAGTCCCAGCTACTTGGGAGGCTGAGGCAGCAGGATTGCTTGAGCCCAGGAGTTTGAGGTTGCTGTGAGCTAGGCTGTCGCCACGGCACTCACTCTAGCCGGGCAATAAAGTGAGACTCTGTCTCAAAAAAAAAAAAAAACTCCTGATGGTCTTAACCACATCCTCTTTCCTGCCCCCAACCTTTAACTTAAAACCACTGACACTATGTTGTCCATTTATTTTCTTAACTATCTGCCTTTAAATATTAATTTGTTCCACTGTGAGAGGAGTCCCACTAATCTGTGTTAGAGATCCGGTCCACTGCTCTCGGACTAATTTATTTTTCACCCAAATTCCAACCTATCTTTGTGTGCAGCAGAACAGTTCGTTTGCCCTCCCCAGATTCTACCCTGCAGCCTTTAATTCTCCCTTCACTTACTAACAGCTTTCTCAGAATCTTTACACTTGCAATTCCAGCAACAGAAAATAAAATCCATATAAATAATCCAGCCACTGTAAATAAGCAATCAGGTAAATTCAGGAAAATTATAATCTTCCACTTTATAATCACTAAGGAACTAAAGTAACTTCACTAAGTGTCCTACTATCCACAAGGGAGAATCTTATTTGCTACAAATACACGAATTTTGCCTCAATAAAGGAAACTCATTTCCCAACTTTTTGGAATTTGTTTTTGGTGATAATTCTTTTTATTAAACATATAGATATCCAAAGGCATGTGTCAAATTGTCTTTCATTTATATTCTTTCTTCTGTCTAGATAAGTCTAATCACAGGAAGAGAATGTGGAGCTATTTTTAATATGGGGTTGATCATTCTGAATTTAATGAATAAGAAAAGGCCATAAAGTCACAATCAGTCATTTGAAAATGCCAGCCAGGTGCACTGCCCTTTAAAGCGTGTGCCTCCTCTACTGTAGGTTTTATACAAATAACAATCATTAATTACTAAGGGGTGGGGGATGCATCAAAAAGCAAGGCCATGTGGCTTTTCTTATAATGCCATCTCTTTCTTCCTTATTTTCATCATTTTTATTGTCATCGTCATTATTCTCAAGGTCATCCTGCTTCTAATAATATATAGCAAAGGATTTACCTGCCCCCAGCCCCTGAGCGATGAGCTCTACGCCCTTAGAATGTCTGCCTGTACAAAGTGTCTTTGTCTACCTGGAGGGTTGGGCCACACCAGGTAGTCCAAGGATGTGATTGAGGGTGGGAGCTTTGGATCATGTGATATCAGCTGGAGACTGAGGCCAGCCATGTCATGCGTAGTCAACCACGTCTATGCTATCGAGCCCCAGTAAAACCTCTGGACACCCAGGCTCAGGCGAGCTTCCCTGATTGGCAATACTCTCCAGGTATTGCCACACATCACTGCTGAGAGGATTAATGCCAACCATTCCACTGGGAGGAGGCAAGTGGAAGCTCTGCATTTGCACAACTTTCCTGGACTCCACCCCCAGTGTCTCTTCCCTTGCCTGATTTTAATCTACAAACTTCCACTGTAATGAACCAGAACCACGAGTGTAGCAGATTTCAGTGAGTTTCTCTGGTGAATTATCAAACCTGAAGGTGATCTTGGGACCTGTGAGCTAGCAGCCAGTGTCAGAAGTAAGGGGAGGGGCGTCTTCGTGTGCAGTTCCCTAACTTTGCAAAGGGTACTGAATGAAAGCCAGGAAATAAATGCAGGGTTTTGCTTGATGACTACATGTCTTTGGCAAGCTTACCTAACATTTCTGGGTTGATTTTCCTCAATGAAAACAATCTTAATTAACTTTATAAATATTCTAAAATGGAGCTTGTGCTCACCTAGTAAGAATTCAGAGAAAGTCAGAGCCTAGGATTTGGACTCAAATATGGGTCCAGATGCCAGCTCCACCACACACTGGCTCTTATACCCTGAGCAGATGAGGCCTGGTACATAAGTCCTAACGAAAGTGTGTAAGCAACTGGAATACTAGGACTGAAATCCTTTCAGCTACTAAGTAAAGCTACATGTGTTTCTGGCTAATAAACACCAATCCTATAATACTTACCTGCCCAATTACACTAAAAAATTATAAGGCTTTTGTAACCAATGGCTACAACCATTAGAACATAGTTTTCATTTGATTCTGGTCTTTCTTTGGAAGTCCCCAATTCCTTCTCTATTCAGAAATGTTGTTCTGAAGGTGACCGCTTTTAAAAGGTATATTTTCAGCCAGGCATAGTGGCTCATGCCTATAATCCTAGCACTTTGGGAGGCTGAAGCAGGAGGAGCTCTCGGGCCAGGAGTTTGAGGTTGCAGTGAGCTATGATCACACCACTACACTCTAGCTTGGGAGATAGGGAAAGACCCTGTCTCAAAAAAAAGAAAAAAGAAAAAAAAAAGTAAAGAAAAGAAAGGGATTTTCCTGCCTTGGACACTCAGCTCCATTAAACTGAGTAACACGGCTGTTTTCTTTGCTTTCTCTAGCAAGTACAGATCCCCTGAAAAACACATTCTGTCAAGCTATTTGGTTCATAACTTAGAAAATCATTGAATAAGTTGACAGCCTGGCACGTCTGTCCTTTACTTCTATCTTAATATTCTTTGAGCATTCAAATTCCCATCACAGTTAACTATGGCCTTCTAAGAGGTTGTTTTACAAAAGGATCTTGAAGTTCACTGCCAGTTCTCAATCCCTAGATAAGTTGCAGGCACACAGATGTTCAATAAACATGTGCTGAGCAAATGAATAAAGAGAATATAGCTAAACGCCAGGCTGTGTCTCCTCCATGAGTCGCCCACATGATTTTTCTGTGTTGTAAATACCCATTTATATTTTTTCTCCACTGTAAACAGCTCAATGCAGAAGGACTGTGAGTACTTCCATATATATAAGATGAACAATAACTTTAAAAGATAGGTTTAAATGCTAAATGGGGAGAGATCTGACGTAAACAGGATGAGTTGACAATAGCCACCACCAAGGCCCATCAGAAAAGTGACAGTCACATGAAACCACTGCAAAAGGAGGATCTGTCCACCACTGCCGACACAAGAACAACAGAGCTGGCCTGCCTTTCAGAAAACACTGCTCGATTTCTACTTAAAAACCATACCAGGTATCTTTTTCCTGCACCATCGCACGGCCATGACATTTCCATTACCTGGCAGATTATGGGGACCCAGAAATGACTCTCTCCATCTACTGTCAGACTTAGTCATTCTGAATGAGCTGATGCATATCAATTTATAGGCTTTGATTGTTAAAATGATAGGTTATATTACAACCTCTAGTTCAAAAAATGAAATAAATGCATGAAAGGAAAAACATGGTGTTTATCAGAGAGCAATGGCATGGACAACTATAAAAAGAGATTTAAAAAAAAAAAAGTTCATTGATTGGACTGACAACTCCCCCAACAGATGGTAAGGCAGATGCCCTCAAGCCCACATTAAATGCATTTTCTGTTTCATCATTTCAGGACAATGGAGGTGCTCCTCTGTAATCCCAAGATTGGAAACCATGCAAAGAAAGAGAAAAAGGATGAGGAACTCCTCCCTACCTGGCTTGTGGGCTCCCAAATCCCAACTCCTGGTTTTCACCACATCCACTAGCCCATCACTACTGATCATTCAAATCCAGTAACATCCAAAATAAAATCACTCCTTTTCTTCTTGAATTATATAGAAACATCCTTTTGCTACCCTTAACTTGGCTTTATTTCATTATCAACTATTTCAGAAATGGCATTTAATCAAAAGGAAACAATTAAAACATCATTCTTACTAATCAATCACTAATACATTAGTGTGGTGACCAGTTATATTGCTGTGTTTTGAAGGGTCCGAGTTACGAAGATTTACATGTTGAAAGTCCACGGTCTGAATATGAATCAAAATGGGGAAATGCGAGTACTTTCCCTATCAGCCAGTGGGCCCAAATAGGATGAAACCATGGACCCTAAGTAAATGACAGAAGGTGACACACCAACAACAATATCATTTCTGGGAAATGAGCAGATTCTTTAAAGTCCTATCTTCAAATTTAGTAATTCCAGAATATCATTATTAGTGAATGGGGGCATTTTGCATATGTAACATATGATGTTAAGCATTAGCTTGTATAGAATCAGATTAAACTAGCATGTTAAGGACCTAGTATGTGTGACATATGTACTTTAACACATGTCCTGACTTCTCTTCTTAGGAACTGTGTGAACTCAGGGAAATTGCAGACCTCTTCTATGCCTCAAATTCATTAGCTGATAACAAAGTTCCAAATCTCTTGCTAAGTCAAATGGCTCAGGAAGACTGGAAGATTGGAAAGAAAGAGCACCAGACCAGCTGTCAGAACCTCGGGTTGGGTCCTGGCACCCTTGCCCACATCTCTGACATTTCGGGCAAGTTACCCAAACTCTCTTTACTTCCAGCAATAATGGTGAGGATTATATAAAAAATGCATGTTAGTGCAACGTGAACTAGAGAGCTCTGGCAAAATGTAACCTAGTATAATTATCATCAGTAAAAACTGTTTCTTATGAACATAAGCTCAAAGGCAAAACTGGCCTTTCTGAAGTGATCCTTTAATAGATAAATGAACTTGAATGAAATTCCTAAGCATTTTACATCATTTCCATTCCTAGACACTATGAGCTAAAAAAAGAACAAGAGTTGTTCACTTGGAAACTCCAACTCGTTTTTCTTCTTTCTTCCCTCTGAGACTCTGAAGAATATTCAAATATTGCATCCTTTCATCTCCTAAGCCTCTGGATAGAAACCAGATGAGGAATACTTTTGTTCCAAGGGGGCGAGACCCGCCATTTTCATCTAACTGCGTGGCTGCTGACTAGTGTAAATATTTTGTTCCCCAGAGAGTACAGAAAACTGGGGAGAGAGCAGGGATGGTTTCAGTGAGGAAGTAGAGAGCCTTTCTACTTGTGGCTGCCTGCAGAGCCAGTCAAAAGAGAAATCTGCAAGCCCAGACTTTCCCAGCCAAGTAACCAAAAGCATGAATTTCTCTGCCTGTGAGGAAAACTGAAGAAAAGGGGATAATAAAATGAGTAAATGGCAAGTCTAGTTTACTCTCCACAGCAGCCCTCCCCCCATGTCAAATGTTCATTCATTTGCATAACCTGTCATTTTTCCTGACTATAATCCTACTGTTCTTGTCTAACCAGTCACACAATGTAAAAACACTCTCCGAATATCTAGTTGTTTTAACTCCTATATTCATTCCCCATATAGCACTAAATAAAGAAGCTCTATTCCCCAAAGAGCTAAAAACAGTAAGGTCTCCTGCCTCCTTCTCTCTGCTTCCAGAAAGCCTGAAGTCAGACCGTCAACCCTCAGGCAAGAGATTAGAAGATCAAACTCTAAAAAAACCTGAATGTCTCCAGAAAATAGATAATCAAATACTAACTCTTTGCAGAGTTCTTCTACTCCACAAACAAAAGACCATGGAAAAGTCTGGCTTGCAACCTGGTCCCAGTGAGACCTACCAATGCACAAACCATGCTCATACACACACATGCCAATCTGCTTACTGCCTCCTCTTACTCAAACATGGGGATGCTGCCAAAAACCAGCAGACAGATAAAATAGGCAGGAAAAAGGTAGGATTCAAAGAAAACAGACACAATGCAGAACACAGAACAATCTTAAAAACAAAGAAAAGAAAATGTGATGAATATCCTCAAAGATAAAATAGAATAAAATGCATCCATGAAACAAGAAAAATTACTAAAACAAAAGAGTGAACGGAGATCAAGAAAGAACTCTTGGATATTAGAAATAAGAAATTTTAAAATATCAATAAAATGGGCTGAAAATTAAGTCAGGGAAATATTTTAAAAAGTAGTACAAAAGATTGAAGAGATGAAAAATAAAAGGTAAAAGAAGAAATAGGAGGCTCCATCTGAAAGACACAACATCTAAATAACAGGAGAGCCAGAAATATAGAATACCAGGGGAGGAATAAATAAAAATAATAAAGAATAAAGAAATAATAAAAGACAATTTCTGGAAAACTGAAAGACATGCCTTCAGACTAAAAGAGCTTACAAAGTACCCAGCACAAGAATAGAAAAGGACCCCGCTACTCAGTGGACCCAGAGAAAAACTTCTCTATGCTGTTATATAGAGGCTCCAGGAGCAAAGTCTGGGGCAGAGGGATGGGAATGATGTGTCTGAGCAGACAGGAAATATAGTCCATGTTTGGCAAAGACACTGGAGAGTTGAACAAAAAAACAGCAATTGGTACTAGACAAAATAAAAGTCAAGGTGGTTATCAACTCCAGGAAAAACAAAGGACTATACAAAAAGAGGAGCCAGCCGGGTGCGGTGGCTCACACCTGTAATCCTAGCACTCTGGGAGGCCGAGGCGGGAGGATTGCTCCAGGTCAGCCTGAGCAAGAGCAAGACCCCTGTCTCTACTATAAATAGAAAGAAATTAATTGGCCAACTAATATATAGAGAAAAAATTAGCCAGGCATGGTGGTGCATGCCTGTAGTCCCAGCTACTCAGGAGGCTGAGGCAGCAGGATCACTTGAGCCCAGGAGTTTGAGGTTGCTGTGAGCTAGGCTGACGCCACAGCACTCACTCTAGCCTGGGCAACAAAGCGAGAGTCTGTCTCAAAAAAATAAATAAATAAATAAAAAGAGGAACCATAAGCATATTTTATTGTTGGCTCAGTAGTGAAAAATATTTGTTTAAATCACAGTATTATAAACCTTCACCACTGATTTAACAAAATACTGTTGAATAACTTTGATAAGGGGATAGACAGAAATTATGTGGAGAATAAGAGAGCTACCATCTTTCCCCTTTATTCAACAAATGAAAAACTAGCAGCAAATGCACATTCAAGAATACAAGAGTAAATAGCAGGGAACTATCTAAAATTACTATTGTATAAAAATTCGTAAATATAAAATATATACCTCTAGGGTAGAGGCATGAAGGGAGAGGAAAGGCACTATTCCTTTCTCTTTATGAGCCTCATAATAATTTTTGGTTTTCAAAAGTATGAATACCTATTACATTGACTTAAAAGTATATATTTTGACAGCTAAAATTAAAAATATTTATGACTGAAAGATTTAACTAAAACTGGAGGTCATAAAATACAGCTCAAATAGATAACTAGCCTCAAACCAAGTCATTAAAATCTTACACACTCTTGTAAAAGTGTGCTTTCCTCTCCCTTTGAAATTATACTTCTTTGAAAATGAGAAACTTTGCTGATAGAAGCATAGCTTTGATGTTACAAACAGACTCCAAAACATCTGATGGATCTTCTGATTTCACTGATTTATCACAGGGACAAATGGAAAGTACTTCTTTTGCTAATATTTTCATAACTGAATTTTGCTAATATTTTCAAACCTTAATTTCTATGCTGTGCTTTTAGTCATTAGCATCTCCATTAAATGTTAATATTGCATATTGCTAATACTGGTCTAATCAGATTAACATCCATTGTTTTTTACACTAATATTTATACATTTGATAAATATACAAACAAAACATAACATTTTTCCCCCAGTAAAGGTAATTCTTTGGAAAGACAGAATTGACTTTAAGCTTTTCAAAAAAACATGCCTATAAACTAATAGACTGCATGAACCAGTTAGAAATCTAAAACTTTTACTAAAATGATTACAAACCTTCTCACAATTTCCTTTAAAGTTTGGCTTTTATCTAAAGCAAGCAATATACTCTGCTCCATTAGTTTTAAGTCTTTCTGAACTAGACATGTTTAGGCTTAGAAATAATGAAGTTAGTACTATTCAAACATAAGCGCTCATGGATAATAACTACTAATTAGTATACACATAATCAAACCCACTTATTGTGGTTTAGCTTTAAAAATAGACAAATTGATTTAACAAAACCATTCAAGCATGGCATTTAGGAAAAGTAGTTCTTTTACCTCTGTTGGTTTGTAGCAGTCTACAAGAGCTTCCTAGAATTAAACACACAGAAAGTCAGTTTTATTATTTTAAAATTCAATATCATTTTAAAGTGAAATTAAAAATCATTTCATCTTTATAGTATTATTTTTACAGTGTTAAATCAAGACTTCATACTATCTAGAAACACACTTTATTTCAGCACCAGTTGGTCGTGTGAAGATAGAAAAAGCTGTACCCTTAGTGTGTTCTTCAGTGCGTGCACACATACATGCTACATGAAAAGTTTTTTGAATAGGAAAATATTTATTTTTCATGCTACTAGAGCATTGAAAAAATATAACCTTTGTTGAAGTTATAAATACCTTACTGAGGAAAGAGCTTATTTTATTAATATAGAAGGATGGGGATACTAAGGTATCTACCAGGTTGTATTCTGCAGAGATGTGGACTAATTCAGCAGCTCCAAACCCAGGCGAGCAGCCTTCCCCACATTCCAGTTTTCCTTTCATTGACGGAATATAATCGAGAGGGTCCACACTGTTTCAAACCTACTTCCCTGGCCCATAACTTTCACCCTGACTTTATGCACACACACAGGCACGCACACATCTTTCCTTTGGGTTAGTAACCTGGTTAATATTAAACTGGATATACCTAACGTTGAGACAGCCTGTGTGAGATGGTGACCCTGGACTCAGATAGCAAGAGGTTTGACTGATTCAGCCGAGACCAGCTTGGGACATAACCTCTGCAGGCTTTGATGTCCTCACCTGGAAATTGGGAGGGTAGGGGGTGACCTGCTAATAGCTTACAAAGCCCCTTTTCGACTTTGATAAAACCTTTTTATTTGGAGACAAGTCTCACTCTGTTGCCTCCTGAGCTAGAGTGCAGTGGTATTATCACAGCTCACTGTAACCTCAAATTCCTGTACTCAGGCAATCCACCTGTCTCAGCCTCCTGAGTAGCTGGCACTACATGCATACACCACCACGCCCAGCTAATTTTTCTATTTTTTATAGAGAGGCAGTCTTGCTATGTTGCTCAGGCTGATCTTGAACTTCTGACTGCAAGCGATCATCCCACCGTGGCCTACCAAACTGCTGGGATTGCAGGCATGAGCCACTGTGCCCAGCCAATTTTGACAAAGCTTTTTTAATGTCATTACATTTTCCATAGAACTAGTCCTCTTTATCTTTTTTTTTTAACTTTATGACTGGGATGCTTTTGTTTCCTAACTAAATCTATCAACAAGAAATAATCTTTATAACTAACACTGTTCACCTCTCAAGGGACACTAGTAATTATTAATACATTAAACACATTAAGACATTAAATGTGCCTTTGATTGCTTCAATGACCCTTTCCCATTGGTGACAACCAACAGCCATTAACAGTAATTATCAGTGGACATTAAGAACAATGGCAGGTAAAGGTTAATTGGTTTTAGAAACTCCCAAATGCAGATTTTAAAATGATATATTTGACCTGCTGTGGGAAGAGAAATAAGTACTGTATTTTACTACTGTCCACTAAGGAAATATCAGACATCTCAATATCCATTATTGTACTGCAATGCTGTTGGTGAGTGTTTTCTATTAAAAGATAGCTTACTATTAATAAGTATAATTATATCATAAGCAATCTTATCTAGAAATTAACTTCATGAATGATAGAATCCATAGCTTTGAGGATACACAGCCCTGGCTCAGCCCCTCACCTTCCCATGCAACCATGGGGCAGCACTTTCTTCCCTGGCGAATGGATATTTGGGGGCAGAACCAGCTCTTTCCCCAAGAAAACAAAGATGGAGAACGTCTGAAGGTTCTAGAAAACTGCTTACCTGTAATTTTAAAGCTCTCTCTTCCTCACTGTCTGCATCGAGAAGATCGTCAATGTCAATTTCTACATCCGGCATTTCTTCTTCCTGCAGAGAAGGGGGCAGGGGGAATAGCAGCCTTTAATTTCGTGAGAAACTGAACTGCCACAAACCAACTTGGTTGAGTTAAATAAATGACTAGATCAACAACTGAGAGAGGAGGATGGATAATAAGCAGGAAGGAGAGACTAGGGGAAGAGGAGGGAAGGAGGAGAAGAAGGGAAGATAGAGGAAAGGGAAAACCTAGGAAAAGAGAAGATGGGATGGGGAAGGAGGATGGACAAGGAAGAAAGGGAGGAAAAACACAGGGAGGGAGAAAAGGAAGCAGGGGCGGGGAGCAAAGGAGAATTAAGAGACACAAAGCAGTAAAAAGTAATATTTCAAAAATGATCATTCTCTACTTTCTAGCAGGAAGCTGTACCTGTAAGTATACAATGGGGGATTGGAAGATCACAGAAAGCGTAGTGAGAGCCGCATTTCGTACCTAACATCTACCCTTGCTGGGTGACACCCCCAACCTTTACTCGGGGGTCACCTCTCCCTTCCAGCTCTGGATGTGTGGGAAACCTGAGTCCACCTGGGGTTTGTGCACATCAGCATTTCCCCAGCCCCAGTCACTGATCAAGAGAGGGCGTGTGATTCAGAGACCCAAGGGGCCGCTGGGAACAGACGTTCTTTCCACAGGAGCATCCTCCTCCTCGCCCCTCCACACTGGGAGCTCTGAGGAAGCGCGTGGCCCTGGGAATCGCTGGCAGCCGCCATGCAAGCACGAGGAGAAGCTGAGTTTAGGGTGAGGCTGGCTCCATGGTGGGCAGAGCCAGGAGGAATGAGAAAAGAAGGTTCTAGATAAAATCACCAAGTCTCCAAGTCAAACCACGTCTGAAGCCTGCCTACTGGTGAGCGAGTAAACCCCCTTCACTGTTTCAGTCAGTGCGGGTCGAGTTTAATATTCCTGCAACCAAAGACATCAGTCCAGAAAACAGGGCAAGAACGGCCAGATGGCTTTGGTGAAAGATCTCATTCATTTGGAATCTGAACTTCAGCACGGGTAGATCTTGGCTACCTCACCTCTTCTGGTACCTAAGTCTTCTCTACGCTTTTAAAAATGGCATTTCGAAATAAGAGAGTTCTGCCATTTTGCATCTCATCTTCCCATCAGGAGCCCCTGCAGTCCCATTCCTTCCAGCCACGGGGCTGGCCGAGGAGTGGCTGCGGGAGACAGAGAGAAAGCTGCATGTGGGGACAGCCAGGGCTTAGCTGCTCTGTGTAAGCAATTTGTGCTGACTTCCCAGGCAAGGCTGAGTTTCTGAATATTTCCTTTCTAGTAAAATGCATTTATTAAGTAATGGTGCTCAACCCTGGTGTATGTATTCCAACACCAGACTGAGCTCCCAGTACATTGGAGAAACCAAGGAATATGACACACTCCCCTCAGCAACACTGGCTCCTGAGGGCAGGCCCTCCAAGGGCCGGAAAATTCCGGAAACAACCCTCCCTCTGACTCATTTAACTTCTCCGGCCTCCGTTTCCTCACCTATAAACAATGAGACAGTAAATAACAACTACCTCATAGGGTTAATGTGTGGATCAAATTAGTGAATTAATATTAAGTTCTCAGAACAGTACCTAGCACAGGGCTAAGACATGCTGAGCGCTGATTAGTATTTCTGTAATATTGGAAGACACACAATCCATATTAAAAAGCTCAGGAAAAAGAAAAAAAACAACAAACAAACCCAGAAGGAAAACGGAACCTAAACTAGTAGGGCAATTCTAACATCCTTAATCTTATTAGAGTCAAAAATCTGTAAAATAATAACAAAAAAGAAAAATGGAAAAAAGGATACGCTAAGGTTTGAATGTACGTTCCCTCCAAAACTCACGTTGGAATTTGGTTGCCGCTTTGGTGGTGCTGAGGGTGGCCCTTTTGGGAGGTGACTGGCATGTGCTCTAGCAAACGCAGCTACAGATTAATTCGGCCATGTCCACGGCACGGTTCGGCTGTAATAACCACCACATAGCACCAAAACACCCACAGCAGGTTTCAGCTGAGCCAAATAGGTAAAGCCCCAAGTTTCACTCTGTGTCATAGCCTCCCCTGCATTTCCTCCCTCCTTCCTGCAAACCGTCCTTTGGGTTCAGGGTTTATACTTTGTGGACACTAAGTATATATTTATGTCATGGTTTAAGAAACCCAACAAAGGTAGCTGCATATAGAACCTGCTAAAGGAACCCCAGGTAAGGGGAGATCAGTGTCTGCTACTCTCAAAAGACATAAAAGAGCAATCAGAAACTCCGCCCTCTCAGCACAGCACAACCACCGGTTTCCCTACAGACATTAGTCAAACACTCCTGGCGCCCAGCCAAGTCTGGGGAAATGGGCTTTGACTCGCCACAGTGGTGCAGAGCCCCACCTGGCGCGGTGGGAACCTCTTCCAGGAACTGCACACGGCTCTCCGTTAGGTATGCGTTTGACCCGTTTTCCCAGCCCTTGAGGTGTGGGCTGGCCAATGTGGTAAGCACATGTGGGATCAAAATTTGAATTCAGGCCGGGCGCGGTGGCTCACACCTGTAATCCTAGCACTCTAGGAGGCCGAGGCGGGAGGATTGCTTGAGGTCAGGAGTTCGAAACCAGCCTGAGCAAGAGTGAGACCGGTCTCTACTATAAATACAAAGAAATTAATTGGCCAACTAATATATATAGAAAAAATTAGCCGGGCATGGTGGTGCATGCCTGTAGTCCCAGCTACTCAGGAAGCTGAGGCAGCAGGATCGCTTGAGCCCAGGAGTTTGAGGTTGCTGTGAGCTAGGCTGATGCCACAGCACTCACTCTAGCCTAGGCAACAAAGCGAGACTCTGTCTCAAAAAAAAAAAAACAATTTGAATTCATTAAAATGAAATATGGTTATGAATCTAGTTCCTCAGTCACACTGGCACATCTCAAGTGCTCCACAGCCACATGGGCGGTGGCTATGGAGCATTACAGCAGGAGATGACATCACAGCAGATGACGCCTGCGTTCTCCCAAAGGCGCCACCGGACAGCACTGCCCCGGGCAGGCTCACCCTCTGGCCCAGAACATGAGAGGCAAAGCCCCTTCCCCTCAAAAGGGCTTGAGGGAGTAAAGGAAAGGCCTGGCATCTCAAGGTCACTCCCCCCACCCCAGGGGCATGTGGCCAGAAAACCCTGGGCTTGGTTTCCCATGTGGGAAAACTGATGCAAACTAAGCATAGATTTTACTGCTTTACTAATGACAACTATCAGAGGCATCAGCACTTCCTACCATCCTCTGCCAACCTCTGCCAATTGATAGTCCCCCACCCAGGCTTCTCGGAGGCAGAGGTGGAGTCCTAGGGTGTTCTGAATGCTGGGGATGCAGAGACAAAACCCAGGTGAGAAGGGCACAGAGATGTGGGCAACGGGGGGACACGAGGGAGAGCCCTAAGAAGCAGAGGAAGAACCTAGCGTAGAATCCTGCACAGCTTCGAGATTTAATATTTTTAATGAGAAGTCTGGAAGTGTTCTAAATTCAGCTGAAGTTCTAGGTAGCTCTCTCTTCTGTACATTGATCTTAGATCAATATCACTGAATGGGCCGGGCGCGGTGGCTCAAGCCTATAATCCTAGCTCTCTGGGAGGCCGAGGTGGGCGGATTGTTTGAGCTCAGGAGTTCGAGACCAGCCTGAGCAACAGCGAGACCCCATCTCTACTATAAATAGAAAGAAATTAATTGGCCAACTAAAATATATATAGAAAAAATTAGCCGGGCATGGTGGCACATGCCTGTAGTCCCAGCTACTTGGGAGGCTGAGGCAGCAGGATTGCTTGAGCCCAGGAGTTTGAGGTTGCTGTGAGCTAAGCTGACGCCACGGCACTCACTCTAGCCTGGGCAATAAAGTGAAACTCTGTCTCAAAAAAAAAAAATATATCACTGAATGACCTTAGTAACAGAGCAAGTCACTTACAAGGGAGTGAACACACCCATGGCCCACTCTGGTGTCTCAAAGTGTCCTTGTGTTTGGGTATTTTCCCATGTTAAAGAAATGTCCCCAAACAATGGCTCTGGTGGCAAGAAGTGACACAATCATCTTCAGAACAGCTGGGAAAGTTGCCAGCCAGCCCCACCCACATTAGTCAGAGGCTTTCCTGTTGCCACCCACAGAACGAGACTCTCATGGTCCTTCTGTGTGCAAGGCATTGTGCGTCAGGTGCTATGAGGCCCCGGCCCTGGAGGGACGGTCCATCTCAGCAAGGTTGTGACAAATAAAATGACATACAATGCCACCAACAGCCAGAGAGGAACCTGGAGTGCTTTAGTGATTCTGGGAGAGAGAAAGCTCCCACTGGGGACAGGCAGGAAGGTTTCGCAGGGAAAGACGGGGCGAGCTGGCCTCGTGGGATGGCAGGCTTTGGACAAACCTGGAGGGGGAGGGAGAACACCCACAAGAGGCAAAGCGGTGGCTGCATGCTCTAGTTGTGGGTGCAGGGCGGTCCAGGGCCTGGGAGTCAGTCAGCTCTGGCTGCAAACGGGAATGTCTATGGGGCGTGTGGCCAAGTGGGGACAACATGGTGCAAGGAAAGGTGGCTGGGAACACTCCGCTCCCACCTTTTAGGAATACGTGCTCAGTGCTGCCAGATTTTCTAAGTTTTCAGGAAAAAATGGAAAATAAAGATTTTTAAAGTAAAAAAATAAAATCTCAATTTTTAAAAGCTGGCTAATAGTTCCTTAAACTATTGTGCAGGACAAACAACATCCATCAGCCCACAGGCTGCCAGTTTCCCCTTGTCCTGCAGAGACTGCAGCCACCGAGGGCTCCAGAGCAAGGGGAGGAAATGACAGAAGGAAGAGCTGGGCAGCCGCAGCCCCGGGGAGCAGCGGGGAGGAGGCAGGAGGCTGCCCGGAAGCGGCTCCTCACGCAGGTGTGAGGCGGCAGGGCTGCAAGGCGAGTCCTGGCGAGAATGAACAGAAGATTAAAACAGTGATAAGTGAGTAAGGAAAAAACAGGTGGAATTTGGAGATGAACTTGATGTTGGATGGGAGAGAAGGAAAAGGGAAAGAGAAGATCCAGGTTGTGAGCCTGAGAGGTTCTGGGAAAAGACGGCAACGACAGGGAGCACGCCCAGGGACCCTGAAGACATTTCACAGCCAGCACGCAGCGCAGACTCCAGCCATCGCTTGCCACCCCCGAAACTCAACTTGAAACTCAACTCGAAAGCAGAAGGGGGATCCCCGCTGCCCCCGCACAGGGACTGCAGCCAGGCCTGGGTGCGGAATGCAACCCAAGCAGAGCCTTGACACACAGCTGGCCTGGGGTGACACACACTCTCACTCACACACACACACCATGTGTACACTCGCACACACACTTCTAACTGGCCAGAAAATGTATACTGTAACATGTCAGGTGTCATGTCAGCTTTGAAAATATATGGACACTCACCCCTGTCCACAGCAGTAAAGGGGGTGGGCAGGAATGCTCAAGCTAAAACTTCGCTGAAAATGGGTCGTGGTTTTCAAGCTCTGTGAGACACAGCTTAGCAGCTCCCTGGGAATGGCCATAGCTAGCAGTTCTCAGCAGTCTCCACCTCACAATAAGATGGCAGAGTACCGTGGGATTAAACTACTGTGCAAACTGTGGCAGCTGATGGAGAAACATGGGCAGCAGGAGCAGGGAGTGGCAAACACGAGCTTATTATGGCCTGTCCAAACATTCCTCTGAAAAACAAGCAACATTTCTTTTTTTTTTTTTAATTTCGGCATATTATGGGGGTACAGATTTTAAGGTTTCAATAAATGCCCTTTCCCCCCCTCCCCCCACAAGTCTGAGTTTCCAGCATGACCATCCCCCAGATGGTGCACATCTCACACATTATGTATGTATATACCTGCCCCCCTGCCCAATACCCTATTACTGTAGTACCTATGAGTCCACTTAGGTGCTGCTCAGTTAATACCAGTTTGCTGGTGAATATATGTGGTGAAAAACAAGCAACATTTCTTACAGCTTACCTTTCCATAAGCATACGGGAGAAAATTGGCATAGGAAGCCCATAAAAAGAACTGAATCCTTGAGATTATGTGAGCTCTCTCTGAAAATATTTACATTTCATGTTTTCATTTTAATGACAATTTGAAATACTTCCTGTAAGCAAGCATATTCCAAGAATGGTCTGGATGGCCATGCTGTAACCAAGTCGTACCAGGCCCACTCTGTGTTTACACGTTAATCTTTGTGGCTAATGAGAAAAAAGCCATGGGGTAGATTTAATGTATAAATGAAATGATTCATTGATACCAGGTGAAGCCAGATATCACTCAAAGGATGCTGAACCACAGCAATCTCTACCTGATTCCTGTTACAAAAGGAATGAAGTCAGCCATCACAGTAAATGAATGTTTGCATTTCAGTTTCACTGGTAGGGTACTTTATGTTTCACTTGCAATTTTGATGTGATTTTATAATTGGAAGAACCATACACATAAAAAGTTTATACCTAGTTTTAAGTGTTACATATTTAAATAATATTATAATATTAAACATTTAAATCAGCCCTGGGATCTACAAGAAATTTTTTCCACTTAAGAAGGAGCCCAACCTACCCAATGGCACACCACTGCAAAATATCAGAACATCAGGGATGAAGGGAAGAATCTGGAAGCTTTCAGCAGGACAACAGGTCACACATAGAAGGACAGAGAATCAATGCCAGCAGGTCTCCCAACAGCAATGCTGAACACTGGAAGCCAAAAGCAATGATTCCAGAATCCCGAGGGGAAATGATTTCCAACCTCAATGCTTCCCTGGTATGATGTGGATGTGGTGTGACAGCTCCAAAACTCAGGTTGAAATTTGGTCCCCAATGTAACAGTGTTGAGAGGTGGTGAGACCTTTGAGAGGTGATTAGGTCATGGGGCATAGTGCACATGAATGGATTACTGCCATGCTCTTGAGACTGGCAGTAAATAAAGCCAGGTGACCACCGTTGTCCCATGTTTTTCACATGCATTCACTGGCCCCTCTGCTCTCCTGACATGCTAGGACGTAGCTCGAAGACCCTCACCAGAAGCCAACCAGACACGGCCCCTTGACCTTGGACTTCCTAGCCTCCAGAACTGTAACAAATAAATTTCTTTTCTTCATAAACGACCACATCTATGGTATTGTTATAGCAACAGAAAATGGACTAAGACACTCCCAAACTGTCAATCAAGAGTTAGAAGAAAAAACCATATACATTTTAAGACTCATTAGGTCTTACATCTTAATATATTTACCTCCCATTTATTTCCTAAGGAAATAAACTTTGATTTTCTGAAATCATCTGTAGCTGTGGCTCCTGAAGACCAAAGATCGTATCCTAAAACCCAGACTGAGGAGGGTACATGAGACACCAGAGTAAAGAACACAACAGACGGAGGCTGGATGAGCTGGGACGCCGGTGGGCATGGAGGTGAGGCTGCCTGGGGTGGGCCTGGGGTCCAGTCTGCTGGGCACACGTTTGCATGGGTAGCCGGGCCACTTAGAGGGGCTGGGGAAGGATGGTTTTAAATGAAACTGACAGGGGTGAACAAGTGCATGCCATTCCAGTTGGATCCCATATTGCTAGTATTTCCCTAATATGCACTTGTTTTAAAAGTTATATAACCTCCAACAGCTGAAGCTTGCTCAGAACCAAACAGCAAAATGCCCCCAACTCCTCCTTTAAAAATATCAAAACAGTCTCACTGAATTCAACTCCGGTAAAGTGGAAGGGTGTTTCAGATAATGTTTACAGGAATCACTGTTCTTGGCACCCAGGAGAGCAGGTCTTGACCTACCTCTCTCCCACCAAAGTTCACTGCTGGGGCACTGACGCATGCGCACTCGACAGCGGCAGCTGGGAGGGGAAGAGCCACCGCAGGTGCCACCGCAGCACCCAGTTCGGAGTGCCTCTCGTTCCTCCTACTCAGGAAAACACGTGACACAAGTGAGCAAGAGTGACGTTATCTTACAAATCAGCAGTATAAAACAAATACCAGTTTGTAGACATGAAGACTCACATTACTGGTCATGTTAGATTGTTCCAGAACTAGGCACATCTACATCAGGCCTCAGAGCACCAGGCAAATCCATGCAACACCTATTGTCTGAGCACCTACCACCTGCCAGGCACTGTTCTAGATGCCAGGGATAAGGAATGAACAACTGACAAAAATACTTGCTCTTGTGGGGAGTAACCTTAACAGGGGAAGATAGACAGTAAACAAATAAGTACAGTACAGTGTGTGTGGCAAATGGTGATAAATATTTTCCAGAAAAATTAAGCAGGGAAGAGGGATAGGGAGTAGGACTAGAATTTTAAATAGGCAGGTGACAGGGCGGGGCTCAGTGAGAGAGACATCTGACGGGCAGCTCAGCATTGCGGGAGGAGAGCCAGGGCCAAGCTGTGTGTGAGAAGCCACCAGGAGCCCAGGTGACAATGGCAGAGTTGTGACTGGGGCTGGGGAGAGGCATGTGGAGACCCAGAGGCCCCTATAAAGCCTCTGACTTGCACCCTGAATGACTGAAAGAGTCAAAGAGTGGGTTTGAAGACAGGATGACATGATCTGATCTCCCTTTTAAAACAACCGTCCAGGCTGCTTTGTGATAGTGGGGTGCAGGGACGCGAGGGCGTAAGTAAACAGACCACTTAAGAGGCCGTAGAAATATGCTGGCAAGAAGTGACCAGTGACTTCGACTAGGGCATAGCGTGATGTACATTCTGCTCTTACAAACAAGCTCCTACATAGGTCACTACTAATCCAGACCTCAAAGAAAAAACTAACATCGCAGGAGCTCCACCAGGTACGGCAGTTGGCTGAGGCACCTGGCACTCTGCATTCTGCAAGGCGGCCGGGATCCAGCCCACACCC
This sequence comes from Mirza zaza, assembly GCA_008750895.1. Taxonomy (NCBI): domain Eukaryota; kingdom Metazoa; phylum Chordata; class Mammalia; order Primates; family Cheirogaleidae; genus Mirza; species Mirza zaza. Next base: position 18,877 of record VSMD01128690.1, read on the forward strand.
ATTAACCAGCAGCAGCCCGGTGCGATGGTGAGCACGCGCATCAGCAGTGCAGCCCGGGCACCGAGGGAAGGCCCCGGCCAGGGAGCACCCGGCTCCAGAAGTCTAGGGAGTCTGCCTGGGGACAGTGGCAAAGCAACAGGGACCCAAGCTGAGGAAATTTTTCTAGGTCTGACGCCCACCCACCATGCAGGTTTCTCTTTCCCACCCACCAGGCAGGCCTCCTCCACCCCTAAATCTCTCCCCTACATTTAGCAACTCATTCTGGCAAATGAATGTCTCTGGAGATATCATCATGACTCTCCAGTTGCAGTTGGGGGGAAAAAAAAGATTCAAGAGTCAGGCAGATGTGATGTGCTATGCCCCAGCCTTGGTCTCAAATGGCTCAGGAGGCCACTTCCTTCTGTGACAGGAGGAGTCCAGGGAGTCTGGGTGAACAGGACACAGAGCGGGAATCCAAAACCCAAAGCCTCAGTCTTCCCACACGAGGCCCAGGCTGCCCTGCTGCTCAGCACAAAGGAGACCCCTTGGTCAGCGCCAGAGCATGGGTTTGGAGAGGGGCAGGCCTAGGTTTAACTTCCATCACAGCCACTTACCTGTGTGAGCTGGGGGAGGGGACTCATCCTCCCAACCCTTACCTCCCATGCTTGTAAAACGGGGCTAAAAATCTGGCACGATCATGTCTAGGCATATCGTGCAAATCCAACAAATGGCAACATGACCTCAGTAGGTACGAAGTTGACTGGGCACAGTTGATCAGTTGATTCCCCTTTTAATAAATAAATAAATAAATGTTCACCATCAATGTCTCTTCCAGAGAATCTTTCACTCCTAATGTCTGGAAGTTACGAGTGAAGAGCTAACACATTACCAACTTGTTCAAAACCATAACGATTAAAAGCGGGGGGTAAAAAAGAAAAGAAAATGTAAGCAAAAATCCCCAGATGCACAGCTTTCTGAAAACCATAACACTTTGCTCTGCATATGAACACTAAGCACGCACAGCTGGTCGTTAACAATGCCAAAGTCACAAGAAAATCAGCAGGTTGTTCCTAATGAGGCATCTGAAAATAAGTGATAGCTAGGGCAGTACATAAAGACGGCAAGGACACCCTTCTTAGCATTGGCTGTGGCATGATGGCATACATGAGGACAATAAGAACATTCCACAGGCTCTGGCTACAGCGGACAGATGGCCACCGTCCCCTTGCCCACTGTGCTAATTTACAGCAGTGCCTCCCCTCAAGACTCCCAGTGCCCCGTGGCAGCACCTGCATCCAGGTGCCCTGCAGGGAGGTGACACCCTGTGTGAGCTCCAGGCTCGGTACTGGACTGGCTACAGGCACTGGATAAGGACACTGGGGAAAAGTAACGGAGTGATCAGAAAGAAAGGGCTGGTGCCACCCAAAGAGAGAGAGGCAGCTGCCTCTCCTGCCTTTTGTGTCTCCAAAAAGTCACAGTTGGCTATGTCCCGTTTCCCAATAATTTAGGGATCTGGCCTGAGCTGTCTTCTGATAGAAAATGGTCATACCCACATTTTTAGTGGAAATGCTCAGGGGCCGAGCAGAATTCTCTTAGGCTGGAAACACTCAAGTTACCCTATGGTGACATAAAGACAGCGGGCAGAATCCCGACACAGCCAATTCTTGGAGAGAAGACAGCTCCCCTACACTATCAAACCTCTCGCCACCCTGCTCGTGACCAAGCCGCTCCACTGGCAATCCAGGGTCACCATGGTGTCAGATTTCCTAAGGCAGAACACTGAGTCCAGACATTTTCCACCTTCTGTCTTGGCTAAATGTGTTCCGCACCGGCAGGTGCACAGAGACTGGGAAGATGATGTGGCAAGGCCGCCTGCAAGAGCCTGAGAGGAAATTGTGAATCCCATTCAAAAGGCTCCAGGTGGGAGGTAGGCGTCCTGTCCTTTCCAGTTGAAAAGACTATGGCAGATACGAACGATCAAGCCATGACATGAAGGAACCTAAGTGCTTATTACCAAGTGAAAGCAGCCCATCTGGAAAGTCTCCATACTGTATGATTCCAACGACACGAAGGACACTTTGGAGAAGGCAAAACTATGGAGATAGTAAAAATTCCAGAGGTTGCCAGGGGCTGGCAAGGAGAGAGGCCTGGATGAGACAGCACAGGGCATCTCGGGGCCAGAAAACTATTCTGTATGATCTTGTGAGGGTGGATACATGTCTGCACACATTCGTCGAAACTCAATTAGAGAAAAATCACATAAACACAAAACTCATGCAACGTCAAAAACAGAGTGAGGCTGAATGGAAACTATACGTTAGTCATAATGTACCGAGATCGGCTCATCAGTGGTTACAAAGGCACCACACCAAGGCGAGGTGTTATGAAAAGGGAAACTGGAAGGGAGGGAGGGAGGGGAAAGGGGGAGAAGAGAATTCAGTGTACTTTCTACTTAATATTTCTGTAAATGTAAATGCTCTAAAAGATAAAGACTATTAATTTAAAAAAAAAAAAAAAACAAGCAAAGCCAAGACTATTGTTTTGGTGGTGACGGTGCCTGGGGCTGCTCTGATTCTTCTTCCCACAGACAGATGTGTTGAAGGTCCCAGGTGTGAGACATACCATGACGTTCAGGCATGTCCAGGTCCTCGGCTCCATCACAGAAACCAGGGCGGGCTGCAGGGGGGCACCATGGTGGAGCCTCCCAGAGAGGACCCCCATGGGGCTGTCTCAGCAAGAAAGGAGCCGCCATGTTGGCTCTGCCAAATGGAGCCTCCCTCTCCCCAAGGAGAGGAGCCAGGCTCACAGGTGACAAGACAACAGCCCGGGCCAGCCCTAAGAAGGGCGAGGGTGCCAATGAGATGGAAAAGCACAGCCAGGGGCCTGGAAAGTCTGAAGCAGGGGGTGTGGGCTCAATCCGGGCAAAGCAGGCCAGAGCTTGGGCACAGGCAGGGGAGGAACACAGAGACCAAGGCAGACTGGACGCTGCCAAGCCTTGAGGGATGGGATGGCCCCCTGAGGAATGTTCTGCATGGGGATGAAGAACTTGCTAGAATGTTCCTTTCATTATCTCCCTCACACCACCCAGCTGGGAGAGGAGAGAGGCACTTATACTTGGTGCAAGGGCCATACCAGGGTCCAAAGGCAGGTCCCAGTGCACATGGGCCCAGCTGCCTTTGGTCAAATTCAAGTCTTAAGGAGAGTGACCAGTCCAAAATAAAGTCATTTAACCAGAGCCACTATGTAAAATAAGCAGACCAAAGGACGTGCTCTTTTGTCAATTATTACCATAGTCATGTACAGTTAGTGAGTGTTTCCTCTGTGCAGGCGATGTGACTATTCACAGGATGTCTCACCTTGACACCTCCTCTCCCTGTCCCCAACATCCAACCCATGTCTAAAACCATCCATTCTACAGCTTAAATGTCTTCTGAACCTCCACCCTTTACCACCTCCACCATCCCCAAGTCAAAGCTAGATCATCTTTTGCCTAAGCTATTGCAGGAACCTCCTAACTGGCTTCCACAAAGGTACTCTCATTTTCCTCCAATCCAACCTTCACTCAGTAGCTAGAGTAGCAACTCTCATTCCCTTGCTTTGAACCCTGGAGTGGCTCACTGCGACTCTTGAAATCAAAATTCTTATCACCACCTGCAAGGCTTTGTGTGCCAGGGTCCTGGCCTCTGTTCAATATTCTGCCCTGGCTGCCTGATCTCCAGCTATGCTGGCCTCTTCCCGTCAATTGGCGTCCTCCCCAGCTAGGCCACCACAGGGCCTTGGCACATGCTGGGTGCAGGTGTGGCAAGCTCTTCTCACTGTCTCACGTCAGCCATCACTTCCTAAGGCAAGACGTTCTTGGCCATCCTTGTGATGATCTCGGCCTCTCACCCCTGGAAACTTGGTTCATAACACCCTGTACCCCGCCTTTGTGGCACTTAACAGAGAGTAAAAATTGACATTTGTCCGTCTCCCTAAACTGTAAGACCATGGAGCAGTACCTTGCACAGCGCCTGACAAACAATGAGGCCTGGTGAAGCATTTCTTGAATTAAAGAACAAACAATTCTCTGACGTGGGTTTTATTAACATCTCCATTCACAGACAGAATGTCTGAGTATCTTGCCCAATGGGGCTGAGAGCTTAGTTTCAAACCTGGACAGTCTGACCCCAAAATATATGGCCCCTACAACTTGCGCTATGTGCCTTGAAGATTTAGCACTGCTGGGAGGAAGATTTCTCCCCTTTGAGTCCGGTGACTTCTGCAGCAGCAAGGGAGGATGGTAGAGCCCCTCAGTGGCGTGGGGACAGCAGCCTAGGCGTCCTCCAGGCCACTGCTGTGGCTCCAGGCTCCCAACACAGCAGCAGGAGCCAAGGCACTTGCAGCCTTCTAGACCCCAGGAAGCTCCATGGAAATTTAGAGGATGACAACAGTTTTCAGACACTCAAGGGACCACAACCCCTTATGAGACAGATATGAATGGATTCAGGGTGTGGATGAAGACCTGGGGGGAAAGGGCTAGTTTGGGAATGACTAACTATTTCTGGAGAACATGTTAACCCCAGCTGGAGGCCTGGGCCTCACCTGTAACAACTACGGCAGAAATGGCTGCTTTAAATATTGCTGTTCTCGGGACCTGTTCCAAAGAAGGCCACATCTGCACCCAAGGGAGTGTCCAAAGGGGAGGGGACCCGGGGGCTGAAGCAGGAGACCAGTCACTGTGTCTGCTCCTCTACCTTCCACCCAGCAATGGAAAAGGGTTCCAGCTCCTCAGACTGGAACCCAGAGCTGGACAGGTTGACCTTAGGGAGAAAAGGATAAACCTGAGTCTGTAGACTCGGTCAAGGAAGGGTTCAATTCGAGATCACACATGATCAGAGGGGGAAAGACAACTGTCCCATGGAGGCAAGTAATTAAGACCTTGGCACCAGGAGAGGTAGCTGTGACTATTGCCAATCTCTGGGGCTAAAATAGAGTTTATTTAAGATCCTATACTTTGGAGAGTTAACTGGTTTTTAATTATATGTCCTACAGTAATTTTTTTTCTGTTCTCCTATAAAAGCACTCAAATATTAATATGTCAACTGGTTTAAAAAATGCTCTAGAAATTTAGAGTATACCCTGCGATAATTTTAAAATGTACCTGGGGGACTAAATGAGTTGGGACAAGAGAAATCAAAGTGTGAAAAACCCCAGGTGTACAATAAAAGCAATGGAAATGAACCAGGGTTTGCTGCTTCACTGCTTATTCCCCACTTGGAGAATCTCCTTCCAGAGCATGTCTGACCTAGTCCTTTTATGCTGCTATAACAACATACCACAGACGAGGTAACACATAAAGAGCACAAATTGGCTTCTCGCAGTTCTGGAGGCTGGGAGTCCAAGATCAAGGTGCCAGCAGGTCTGTTGTCTGGGGAGGGTCTGGTCCCAGGCCCAGGACGGCGCCTCACTGCTGTGTCCCCCAGAGGGAGGAAGTCGGGAGGGCAGGAGGACGAATGCTGCGTGAGGCCTCTTTCCTAAGGGCCTTAATCCCATTCGCAAGGGAGGCCTCATGGCCTAATCGCCTCTTAGTACTGTCACATTGGGCATCAAATGTCTCAGCACTTGAACTTTGGAGGGGCACATTCAAACCATAGCTACATGTCAGCTGAAAGCTTGAAGTGTTCTTTTTCAAGTTATGATTCACATTCACGAAACACCTGCCTCAGAACCTTCCCTTGAACTTATAAAAATACAGATTCCTGGGAACTCCCTCGAAGCCACAGAACCCTGATATGGAAGTGAGGAGTTGAGTCTCCACAGTTGGGAGCCACAGGCCATTAAGGTCTGAGGGCCGCTCCTCGGAAGGTGCTGAGTTTCTCTAAGCAAGGGATGCCATTCATTATATTAAGTAGATGGCACCAACTTGCAAAGGGAAAGCCGCCACTTCTGCAAGGTCACTGGTTTCCGCGCCCCTTCTAGAGAAGACGGTCGCTCATGCTCTGTGTACTGGCTGCCTGTGGCGGCCCGGGAGCCCGGGTATTGAGGATTCAAAGATCTGCAAGATACAAGCCCCTCGCCTACTGTTCGGGGCAAGACAAAGCCATGGCGAGTGGCGGTGGGAGAGGCAGATGGCTGCCGCAGGAGAAAGCCCGCTCCCGGGCTGCGGAGCCAAGCGCAGCAGCGTGAGGGCCGACGGTGCTGCCCGGACTATGTCGGGGGCACCGCTGCTGGCCACCGCTCCTCTCTGCTGCTCCCGAGACCCTCTGGGAACAGATGGCATTGCCGAGGTCCCCTTCATGATTCTCAGCCCTTGCTGGCACCTCTATTTTGACAACGAATCAAGAAAACTAACTTCCACAGCTTTTGTAATCATACAGGTCTTAAACGGGGGGTGGGGGGGGAGAGGGGGGGATGCAGAAAGATTAGTGGAAATGCCAAGGACGAGAACGTCCTGGCAGGGGGACAAAGCCACGTTTGCCCTCCTTTAGCGAGGGGCAGCTCTCCTCTCCCTGGAGGGGGAGGTCACCTGACAACCACGAAGCCAGAGCTGGGGTGCACAAAGCCAGACCTCGGGGTCCTCCTCCTGCTCCACTGTGGCAGGCAGGGGGACAGATGTCATAGCCAGATTGCCTGCACATGGGAGAGCAGGGGGATCTTTCTCTCCACCCTGCTTCGACGACCTGGACACCCACCACCACACTTCCCATGACAGTCTGGAAATGAGCAATCTGCCAACTACAAAGCAGCCCTTCAGCTTTCAGGCCACCTGCTCCCTTCTCGCTACTCTCACAGAGCCCAGGCCAGCAGCGAGCATGCAATTGCATTCAGACACTTATTGCCTCTTCGTGAAGACAAGTGTCCCCTGGAGCTGGACATCTGAGGCAGTGTCCTGGGAGGGACCGAGGCGGGTAGGAGGCCCGCGGTGTAACTGCCTAGACAGACGACAGGAACGAGAGGGGCAGTCTGCACACGGCTTGGGCCAGCAGCAGGTGTGGTTTAGGTCCGGCAGGCTGGAGCTAAGCCTCTGACACGGCTCCTCCCCTTGTGTTTTTGTCCCTCATCTTCTCCCTCTCAGAGACCTGAGGAAGACAAGGGCAGCCGACAGTCCTTGTAATCTGCTACAGTCCTTCAACTGAGACGCACGTCGTCACCCCAGCTCAGGGAGCTGCAGGGGTGGCGCGGGCTGCAGCCGTTGGAGCCTCAGTCCAGGTGGGTGGAGGGTCAGGCGTGCTGGGCGAGGGGCAAAGGGAGAGCAAGTGCATTCCGGCCTTCCTGGTGCATGGGCAGTTCTTGTCTTTCCTCCACAAACTCGGTCTGTCAGCACTGAGGAGGACAGAGCAGCTCTGTAGCTTAGACTCCAGGCAAGTAGCAGGTAATCAAATCCCAATGATTTCCAAAACCCCAATTTTGCTATTCTGACTCAGTCACAAAGTAAGTTGTTGTCTCACCTACATCTGTGACTTCTGCTACTAGGACAGATTAGATCAAATTCGATCACAAGTCACGGCAGATGGAAAGGGAGAAGAGGATGCCATACTTTACTGTTAACAAATTAATTGATTGAACTACACATTTATTTTTCAAAGGGAAAAACGGTGGCAAATCCTAAGGAGGCCAGTGCTTTGTCCCGATCTATGTTTTTATTCCCAGAAAGACATGTTAAATGGTCCAGTCTTTCCCCAAAGCTCTAGTTCTTTCCTCTGGAGCAAGGCATGATTTGGATTGAGGATGGCATACTCAAAACAACCTTGCAGATTAAAAAAAAAAAAAAAAAGTCCTTGGAACAGAAATTAGATTCAACAATCGGATGCCTTGCTCCTATTCCTGCTAAATATTGACGTAAAAGAAAGGGGAAACAGAATGTCTCACACCTAGTGGGCGCTCTGTAATTATCCGTTGAGTGACTGGATGATTTCCATGGAGTCCCCACGGCTCTGTGCAGTGACAAGCTTCCTCCGTTGAGCAGGCAAGCAGGGTGCAAGATTTATGGCTGCCCAGGTGCCCCGATGACCACAAATCCTTGCCAGCTTCTCAGCTGCTCCAGGCAGCCCAGCCAGCAGTCGAGCAGGCTTAACAGCAGTACCCTGCGGAATTCTCTCCTGAAGGCCCCATTGAGGCTCCTATTTGGAAAGGTGGGGGTCAACTAGGACTACAGTTTCAGTCTCTACGACACAGGAGAGGAGAGTCCCAGGTCTCTGCTCATTGAGATAGGTTCCTCAGCCCAGACAGCAGCCAGGCTGAAGAGTCTCAGGTCTTTGATCCTTGGACACATGGGGAGACAGGATGAAGGCCATTCGGGCTGGTCCCTGTCCGTGACCAGACACTGCCTTAGCACTGGGGATTTCCCATCCTCTGGCCCCCGAGAGCTCTGCGGGCCTTAGCATACTGAAACCCATCAAGAATGGGTACCGTGTTTCGGTTTGGGAAGATGAGAAAGTTCTGGAGATGGATGGTGAGGATGGTTGTACAAAAATGTGAATGAACTCAGTGCCACTGAACTGTACACTTAAAAATGGCTAAAATGTTAAATTTTATGTTGTATGTATTTTACTACAATAAAAACAATAAAACAAAATATCAGTTGTCTCCACCAGCAAACTAAGAGCTCTCTGAGGGCAGAGACTGTTTCATTTATTTTTGTAACCCCCATGCATAGCACGTTATCTACACGTATGCACACACATTGCAATTTTTTATTGAGTGAATAAATTGAAGCTGTCTCCCAAGTAAGATGCTTAGACCTAAAACCACCATTAAACACATTTTCTGGAATATTCAGGCTAAGAATAAGGGTAACCCATATAACTACATGGGTACTTAACTTCCTCTTGTAATTGGCACAGAATTGGAGACAAGATGGTCATACAGATTATATTTTAAAAACCTATAACTAGTAACTGTTCTAGGTATGTAATTAAAGTACAATAGGAGCCGGGCGCGGTGGCTCACGCCTGTAATCCTAGCACTCTGGGAGGCCGAGGCGGGCGGATTGCTCAAGGTCAGGAGTTCAAAACCAGCCTAAGCGAGACCCCATCTCTACTATAAAAATAGAAAGAAATTAATTGGCCAACTAACATATATATATATATATAAATTAGCCGGGCATGGTGGCGCATGCCTGTAGTCCCAGCTACTCGGGAGGCTGAGGCAGGAGGATCGCTTGAGCCCAGGAGTTTGAGGTTGCTGTAAGCTAGGCTGATGCCACGGCACTCACTCTAGCCTGGGCAACAAAGCGAGACTCTGTCTCTAAAAAAAAAAAAAAAGTACAATAGGAAAATGGACACATATTTTTTTATAACTCTTACCTTCATTTATCAATTTATTCCAGACAGGGAGCATCCTGGATCAATTGTTATATTTATGAACTGGCTCAATCTCACCTTTAAATCCAAGCAGCCTTCCCCTAGTACTCGCTGAGATGCTAGAGAATAGCAAACATCTACCACCAAGCAGTTCAAATAAACAGGGTCTTAAACTATGTAAAATTATAAGAGCCTCTTTTATATTTTACAATAGGACAATCAAGTCATTTTATCATGATAACAAAGGAGAGAACTGTTTGTGCTAAAGGTGCAGTGAGTCATGAGTAGTCAGAGGCCAAGGTGATTTAACAAAATGTCAAATATTTTAAATGAAACACGATTTCATCATTTTAACATCCTAGTGGTAGACAAACAGAGTTCTTCTTTTAATTAATGGAAAAGAGCGATTTATAATTGACATACAAATTGTGGTAGAACATCATTTGGTTCTCTTAACTAAATGACATGCACCACTTAAAATCCTGTGTACAGTATCATTTTGTACACACTCCCAAGAGATAAAACAAACAGGGGTTGCTATATAAAGATAAATCTTGCCTCAAAGCTGTGTCCAAATCCTCATAAGGGTTTTGTATTCATTGAGTAGCCCTTTCTTAAGGTAAGAGGAAGGTAATAGAAATGGAAGAGAGATTTAGAGGAAAAAAAGGAGATAAGAAAAACATGCCCACATTAGGCATTCAACAAATGTCTGCTGAAAGAGCAGATGAGAGCCAGGCTTGGGACAGGGGGCTCTGGAGCCACATCACACGAATGGCAGAAGGAAATGGAAAATGAAGAAGCTCTTATCAAGAACAGCTGGGCTGCTGTGCAAGGACATTCCAGAGCTGAGCGAGCCAGCAAAAGCAGTGGAGGGCCCTCCCTCTTTTAAGTCTGTCCCTCCCCCCCCTCCCTCCTTCTCCTGGCCCGGGCCCTTGTCATGCAGTTCTGCATTCACTCATCATATCCACCATGCAAACCAAGTCCATCTTTCTGTTTCCTACCTCCTGCCCTGTTTCCCATCTTAGCCCTCTTCTTCATCTCCCTAGTCTCTTACTCTCTCCTGGAAACTCTTTGAAAATGCAGACTCTGATACAGACATCCACATATCCCAATTCTTGTAAAGAAAATGTACTTTCCCCCCCTTGTTTTACTATGTTTCTGAGTAGCATGGCATTTAGAGACCACAGGCACAGCCAACCTTCACCTGGTACAGCAACCTGTTCTCTGGAGATGCTGATTAAATACAACTAGAGTGACTTTGAAAGCTGCCCCGATGATTCTGCTCATCAGTAGGTTTGGTAACACTGGACTTGGCTTCCTCTAAGCTCCCTTCTGCCCATGAATCAAACCTTGGCCCTTATCTGCCAGGAGCAGCTAGAGAAATGATTGCCACTTTGCAGTTAAACAAGAGAGTAAGAAAAAGAGAACCAGTCACTCAGAATATTCCAGGGTCTATCTCCCTCCCACTAAAAAGCCAACAACCATGTGATAGTGCCATGTCTTCCTTCTAGCATGCTCAAGTACAATACAAACTTGGAGAAAACCAAATAACCAAATGGCTCAAGCATCCAAATCAAGTCCATAGAACAGATGGGGGAGAATCCAAATGGAGCAGCCTAAACATGCCCCTAATGGAATCTAAAGCATGGAATTTCTATGAGAACCCTGGGGAGAGCATTCAATACTACTCACCTAGGGAAAAACAAACCAAGCCCAGGTACTCATTCCACTACCTTGAATCTGAAAGCTCCCACCTCTGTGCAAGTGGCGTCTGCACCTGGCACACACTTCTGTTCCCATCTACACCTCAAATCCCAGGTCACAGGATACTCTGGCGCCTGGAACCATTTCCTTCTTGTAAGATCTCTCTCTTTTAAAGTCTCACCTTTGAATTCAGCGTCAATAACGGTATTCCCTGTGCACAAGTCCTCAAACACGCAGACTCCCCCCTTCACTCACTGACATGCTAAATAACGGCAAACATCTACCACCGAGCAGTTCGCATAAACAAAACAGGGTCTGCGATGCTCTGGTGAGGCTGAAGAGGAAGTGCTATGCGTGTCTTTGCTCTCTCTCACACCATTGGGAACACGCAAGACACACATACATCTTATTTATCTGTGTCCCTCCCCATTTCGAGCACTGTTCTTTGCATATGGTGACCAATAAATAAATGTTTGGTGGATAAATTCATTCCACAGATACTGAGTGTCCACTATATGCCAGGCATTGTTCCAGGTGCTGGGAAGAGAGGAAGAAACAAAATACACAGGATCCCCCTGCGGGCCCTTTAGTATGCAAAATCACATCAGCTAGAGGCAGTGCTACAAGGGAAACGTAAGCAGGAAAGGAAAACAGGAAGTGTTGAGGGTGTTGTCATTTCTACAATAGTTGATCGAGGAAGGCTTGCCAGGAGACTGATACTTAAATACCGTAAATACCATCCTAGAGGAGGTGAGGGAGGGAACCACGCAGACATTAGGGGAAGGACGTCCCAGGCAGAGCGAACAGCAAGTTGCAAAGCCCAGAGGAAACGTGTGCAGCATGTCAAGGAGGACCGCGGAGGCCAGCGTGGGTGAGCAGAGAGAGTGAAAAGAAAGGAAGTGGGAGATCAGGGAGGGGGGCTCAGACCACGCAGGCCGTGCAGACAGTGTGAAGACACAGACGCTGTGTGTCCACTGACTTACATTCACGGCTCGACCCAGCGTCTGTGCTGAGAGCAGAGTGAGGGGTCAAGGGCAAGGGAGGAAGAAAGCAGAGCAGGCAGGGCTGCAACAGTAATCCAAGCAAGAGAGGCTGATAACGTGGACCAGGGTACGGGAAGTCAGACTCAGTACATTTTGAAGGTAGAGCCAGTTGGATTTACTGACCAGTTCCATATAGAATGCAAATTATAGAGCCTGGCCAAGGATCATTGTAAGTTTTCTGCCTTGAGCAACTGTTAGGATGAGTTGCCTGCCATTCCTAAAATGCACAAAACGGGCAAGAAGGGAGTGGGGAGGGGCAGGGCTGAAGATCAGGTCCCGGGCTTTGGACATAGTGAGGCTGAGCTTCCTACTAAGCATCCAGGTGGAGATGTCGAAGAGGCAGTTGGACGTATAAGAATAAAGTTTGGTAAATGGGTCCAGGCTAGAGACATAAAGTTGGGATTCACCAGTGTATAGATGGCATTTTAAGCCATGAAACTAAATAAGAATCCCAAAAGATGGAATGTAGAAGGATAAGAAGAAGTGACATAATTTGTCCTGGGCCAGGCGGCTAGGGGGAGTTTGACCAAAACCATCTTTTTTCTCTTTGATTTGCAAGTGGAAGCCAGGGCAGGCTAGGAGCCTGGCAGGCCTCAGGGAAAAAACAGAGACTCTCTTAACCAGGGGTCCCGAAACTTTTTAAACAGGGGGCCAGTTCACTGTCCCTCAGACCATTGGAGGGCCGTTGGAAAGTGCGGCGCATATTCCACACATGTGCACTGTGGGCCTGGGACCAGTCGGCTGCTGAGCAGGACAGGCAGCGGCGGCAAAAATACCCGGCAGGCCAGATAAATGTCCTCGGCGAGCCACATGTGGCCCCTGGGCCGTAGTTTGAGGACTCCTGCTCTTAACCTTCACTCTCTTGTACACTCCTGGGGGTGTCTGTGCCGGGGTGTGGGGCGTGGTTACAACCCAGAAGAGATTCGAGTCACTCAGTTGAAAAGATTAGAAAGGTTGGTAGAAGCTGCTGGACTCAGTACAGAACCACCCAGGGTGAAGATTCCAGACCCAGGTGTCCGCAGTTCTCACACTTTGTCCAGAGACGTCCTCGGTAACGACACCTTCTCCACCAGTCTGAAGAAAGGTTTCAAAGGTTCACATGGAAGCAACCCTAGAACATGCGGTCAAAAAACATTCCTACTGAAAGAAAAGCAAAAGCAGTCAATACCAAAACGAGGAGTTCAGCTGTCACCAGGAAGCCCTCCAACATAAAAGATGACTTGATAATCCACTGCAGTTGGGACCAGAGCATTTCCCCCGCCCTCCACGAGGAGACAGGAATGTCTTCCAAATCCAATCAAGGACACTCCGGTGTCTCCCTTATCCAATCAAGAGACCAGAGTCTCCCTCGAATTCAATAACAGTGGCCCTGAAAAATGGGACTGGATGGAAATTGAGTCATCAAGGAACACTGAAATCGGCTCTACCACATCCTGGCCTCTGTCTGAGGGGGTCCCGTGTCCACAGAAACAAATACACGGAGAAGCAGGGGAGGAGCGGTGGGGAGCAGCATTGAATATTTTAAATGCATTGCTGTTCACTGGCGCTTTTGGGGGAAAGGGATTGCTCAGGCCCTCGTGGATTGCTTTCAGTGATAGCCAGAAGAAAGAGCTTATAAGAAAGGGGAATGCAGTGAGTGAACAAAGGGTAATTATCCTGTAAGAAAAACACATCCCGTGAGGAGGTAATTCTCTTTGTTCTGTTCCCAGGACAACGAATCTTCTACCAGACCTGCCCAACAGGATGGGGTGCCCTGAGCAGCCAAAGGCATCTTTTTAAAATTCCAATCCACTTTCAACCACTTCTGAACAAAATTTATGGTTTTAGAATGTGTTGAATAAACATTTGTCTGACCATTTAATTAAGCTATTACTGAAGGAAGAAAGATCCATAAAAATACATTATTTCACCACAGAACGAACCAACAAAGCCTGAAGCAGATAAATCTGTCCTAAATTAGAAACTGTTCCTGAGTTAAGCACATAAATACAAAGTTAAATTTTGACCAAACAACAAATTGTGGCAATCCCCTAATGAAATAAAGAAACCTTGATAATAAACAGATCTTTCTCAGCAATGACTGAAACTATGTGAGAATATAAATATTCTACTTGAGTTATTTTTATATTGTTAAATTTTCTGTGTGAGTGAAAAATATTGAAAAGAATGAGACTTTAAAATGGGTTGTGGTTATTCTGTGTAAAATATATCTTCTGGTTTAAAACAAATATTGTGGAAAGTAATTAGTTATGGAAATACAAATCATACCAAGAAGTAGAGCATGTGAAAAATAAAAAATAATGACTAAGTCAAGTGCAACTTAAAAAAAAAACCCACCCCACAAACACCCCACACCACTGCTTCAATGACCTGTCACTGAGCTTAAAATTTTGAGGCCACTACTTGGCCCATAAGTTAGTTTCCCCTCATGCTGGCCTGGCATCCATTTTCTGAACATTGCCCACCTTTTTACCTTAGCTCTGACTGCTCAGTCTCTGAGTCTGCCACCTCTTGACCATGGCCTCCCCTACCTCAAGGTCTAAGAGGCCCAACCCCCCAGGTCTCCAACAAACCCTGTCCCATGGCTCCTCCTTCTCTGAGCCGCCATGTTGCTTATCACCCACTTGACCCCAAACCCCACAGCCCCAGCCCCCAGCCACAGAGGGGCTACTCTCTAATGTTTTCTGCTTCCTACTGCTGATTTTTAAAATCAAGTTTACTGGACGTGAAGCTCATCCACACAATGACAAGCCCACGTATGAGTCAGCATTAAAGGCCGTAGAAACTCCAAACACACCACAGGGCTCAGCTAGATAAAATGACTGAGTTCACTGAGGGGGGTGACTTGTACTACATCCCCTCTGAGGCCCAGATTACAAATGTGTAATTTGTAATCTGCGTCCAAATTACACAGGACATTTGCTCTTCAGACAGACAGAAGAATTACATCCTTAAAGTGGATGGGAAAATTGTCCCTGAGGGCTTCTGAAGACCATCACAAGAGGAAAATCCATTTTGTTAAACTTCCCGGACTTAATGTCTTCTCTCCCTAAGTAAAATAATTGATTATTTAAGACGAGGCGGGGTGTGGCAAGGAACATTCCTTTTTAAAACTGCCATTAACAGCGAAGCACACTCTGTTTATCAGCAAAACCCCTCCCTGGTCACGGCAGCCACTGGGGCTGTGCACAAGTACTCTGGTGGCCTCCTTCCTGGGACAGGGGAGGTGCCCTGTGCTGCCCTCTGAGGTTAGGCACAGCCATGGGGCTCCC
The DNA here is from genome assembly GCA_008750895.1 of Mirza zaza. Classification (NCBI taxonomy): domain Eukaryota; kingdom Metazoa; phylum Chordata; class Mammalia; order Primates; family Cheirogaleidae; genus Mirza; species Mirza zaza. The sequence continues at coordinate 34,156 of VSMD01128690.1, forward strand.
CCGGCCAAGGAACTCTGAGGTGAAGTGATGTGTGCGGCGCCGTGGAAGCTTTAAGAGCTGGGAGGTGCTGTGCATGGCCGTTGCCCTGCCCTGCTAACCAGGTGGCTGCGTGTGTCTAGTCACAGCCCCACCAGCCTGGGTCCCTGAGTGACAATGAAGGCAGAACCCCACGTCAGCCAATAAGCTCCACAGCACACGTGAGAATACACCTTGGTTGTTTTAAGCCACTGAAATTTTGGGTCTCTCCTGACTGTAACATAGCCTAGCCTATGCCGATTGACGCACCACGCTGATTTGTCATTGCTTGTTGGAATTATTATAGGAAGGATCATTAGGTTCCTATTACAGACAAGGAGGCTGGGGAACTATCATGCAGTAGCGGCATCACTCTGCAGAGCCCTAAGCCCCACACCCAGCAGCAGGGGTAGTCAGGATCCAGCATCTTCCAATCCACAAGTATGTACTAATGCACATTATTTGTCAGACCCTGGGTTAAGTACTAGTAATAGAGTAGTGGAGCGTTGCTGGAAATTCCTGTGGTTGATGTGAGGATGGTCCCCATGGCAAGATGAGCAGAGTCAGGAAACCGGCCAGGCAGTCGGTGGGGGCAAAGGGCAGGTGGCAGGGGCCCCGCAGGAGTAGCTCTGTGAGTACACATGACTTTCATGTTTCATAAGACCCGGTCAGTGCTCAGAGTGGACCATTGCTAGGCATTTCCTAAGGGCTTCACCTGCACACACTGCCTTCGTCCTCACAGCCACCCTGGAAGAGAGGCAATATCATTGTTGCCATTTTAAAGATAAGGAAAGGGACACAGAAGGAAGTTGAATGGATAACAGGTCCAATGCAACCCAGCTAAGATGAGATGCAGGACGTGAGAATACTACATCAGAAACTGGGCATGGGCCGGGCGCGGTGGCTCACGCCTGTAATCCTAGCACTCTGGGAGGCCGAGGCGGGAGGATTGCTCAAGGTCAGGAGTTTGAAACCAGCCTGAGCAAGAGCGAGACCCCGTCTCTACTATAAATAGAAAGAAATTAATTGACCAACTAAAAATATATAGAGAAAAAATTAGCCGGGCATGGTGGCACATGCCTGTAGTCCCAGCTACTCGGGAGGTTGAGGCAGCAGGATCGCTTGAGCCCAGGAGTTTGAGGTTGCTGTGAGCTAAGCTGACGCCACGGCACTCACTCTAGCCTGGGCAACAAAGTGAGACTCTGTCTCAAAAAAAAAAAAAAAAAGAAAGAAAGAAAAAAGAAACTGGGCCGGGCGCAGTGGCTCAAGCCTGTAATCCTAGCTCTCTGGGAGGCCGAGGTGGGCAGATCCTTTGAGCTCAGGAGTTCGAGACCAGCCTGAGCAAGAGCGAGACCCCGTCTCTACTATAAATAGAAAGAAATTAATTGACCAACTAAAAATATATACAGAAAAAATTAGCCGGGCATGGTGGCACATGCCTGTAGTCCCAGCTACTCGGGAGGTTGAGGCAGCAGGATCGCTTGAGCCCAGGAGTTTGAGGTTGCTGTGAGCTA
>VSMD01128692.1:0-52191 GCA_008750895.1 Mirza zaza
TATATGGAAATTAATGAATTTATATCTGACATTTTATGTGTTTTCTATATGTCTTATGTATTTTGTGTTCTTCCTTTATCTGTTTTTTAAAAATATACTTTATGTATGTTACTTTAATTCCATTGTTGATTTTTTAGCTATCATTTTTTTAGTTTTCTTAGTCATGAAAAATGCATCTTAATTTATCACAATCTACTTCAGATGAATACAAATTTAATTCTAGGAAAATACAGCAACTTTATTCCCATATAACTATTCTCTTCTTCTTTCTTTATATATTATCGTCATACATACATATGTGTGGGTATATATATATATACACACACACACACATATATACATCTATATATGTTATATAACAATATGGTGTTACAATTATTGTTTTTATAATTGTCTTTTAAAATTTAGGGGAAAATATTTACCTATAGAGCAGAAGTTAGCAAGCTATGACACATGAACCAAATCTGGCTTACTGCCTGTTTTTGTAAATAAAGTTTTATGAGAACACAGCCATATCCATTAATTTATGTATTTTCTATGGATGTTCATGCTAAAAGGTGGAGTTGAGTAGTTCTGACAGATGGAATTAATGTTACTAATGAAATGACCTTAAATTAAGGAGATTACCCTGGGTGAGCCAAATGCAATTTATGTAATTATCTTTTAAATCATTTAAGAAAACACAAAAGATGTATTTATACTGATTTTTTTGATCACCTACATAATTACTTTTATCATGTTATTTATTCATGTGTGTTTGAATTTCATTTGATATCACTTCCTTTCAGTCTAAAGAATTTGCTTTTTCATTTCTTGTGAAGCATTTCTGCTAGCAACACATTCTCTGTCTTTGCTCATCTGTGTATGTCTCTTATTTCACCTTCATATTTGAAGGATAGCTTTTTAGAGGATATAGAATTCCTGATTGACTGTTTTCTCCCCAGCACTTTAATGTGCTATCCCATTACCTTCTGGCCTCCATTGTTTTGGATGAGAGCCAGCTGTGGATCTTATTGTGCATGGCTCCTTTGTACATGAAGAGTGATTTTTTTCTTGCTGCTTTAGAGATTTTCTCTTTTTTATAAGTTTGATGCTGAGGTGTCTAGAAGTGGGTCTCTTCTGTTTAACCCATTTGAAGATTGAGCTTCTTGGATATTTTATTTTATTTTATTTTATTTTTGCCTTTCAAATGAGTTGGTTTAATTCCAGGTGATACAGAATTCAGGGCACAACAAAGACCAAAGAGCAGACTCCGGCAGGATTCTGGGCTGGTTTTACTTTAGTTCACAGCTAAGGTAGGAATGGCTGAGTAAAAACAGCTAAAGAGATGATGAGCCACTGTATGATTTTTTTTTTCTTTTTTTTTTTTTTTAACAAAAGTTCATTCTTAAATGTACAACAGGCTCCAAGACAACACTTCATTTTAGGTGTAGGTGGCAAAAGATGTTATGGCAGGGAATACAGATGTTTAAATAGGAATCAAGGGTCATCATCGCCTCAGGCACAAGGAACAGCTTACTTTTTGCTAGATTTCTTAATCCCACCAGTAGCCAGGGGGCCCTTCCCCGTGGCCTTCGCTTTTAGCTCCTCGAGTTTCTTCTGTTCTTCTTTTTGTTTCTGCTTGAACGCCATATCTTCCTCGTCCATCTCCTTGGTCTGCTTCTTGGGCTGTTTCAGGGGCTTTTTCTTGCCACCTTCGCGGCCGGACATGGCGCCGCTGCCCCTTGCCCAGATCCTGCCGCCGGAAAAACTTTGGATATTTTAAATAGTATTTTCTATTAGATTAGGAAAAGTTTTGGCCATTATCCTTTCCCTCCTATTTTTTTCTCTTTTTTCCCCCTTGTTCTTTGCGCTAAATAATCTCTTTTTGTTGTCATCATGTTTGCTGATCTTTCTTCTTTTGTCAGCTTAAATCTGCTCTTGAGCCCCTCTAGTTAATTTTTCATTTTGGTTACTGTATTTTTCAACTCTAGAATTTCCATTTGGTTTTTTATAATTTCCATCTCTTTTATTGATATTCTTATTTGATGTCATTATTGTCATACTTTAATTTTTCAAATATATTTCCTTTAGTTTTCTGAAGTCTTTCTTTGTTAAGTCCAACATTTGTCCTCCCCTCCCCAGAAAATACTCTTATCCATTGAGTGCTCTTTTTCAATTGTATGGGTCACTATTTTCTGTTCTTTGGATATGTTTGTTGCTGAATACTGTGGACATTTTAGGTGATATGGAGTAGCAACTTTAGATTCTGATCATCTCATCTCTCAGGAGTAGTGGTTATTGCTCTCTTTTTAGTGACTTGCTTGTACTAGTTATGTGGAGTCTGTTTCCCTTGCAGTTTGTAGTTTCTGATATATCTATGCATTTTTTTCATTTTTTAAATTCTTGCATTTATTTTTAAGACTGATTTCCTGGGGTTTTCCACTGGCTCAGCATAAGTGGTCAGCCAATGATTAGTTAGAGGTTGTGCTTAAACATCTTATCATCTGAACTACTGTGTTTCCCCGAAAATAAGACAGGGTCTTATATTTGTTTTTCCTCAAGAAGACACCCTAGGGCTTATTTTCAGGGGATGTGTTATTTTTTTAAAGTATGGTACAACAATCTACATTTATTCAAATATAGTTAAGTTGTCTTCTTCTGGAACATCATCATAACTCTCCAAACCCCGAATTCCATCCTGAACTTCTTGCGGCTCTATTTCCTTTAGAACCATTGGCCTTAATCTCTCATGTTGAGCAATAGAGCTTTCATTGAATGAGCAGGGATGGCTTATTTATCAGAGATCCAGTGAGCACTGGGTCCAATCTGCACAGTGGAGCAGAAATGATCTGTAGGAGAATTTGCAGAAGATTTTCCCTTATCCCCTGGTGTTTGTGGAGGGTGAGAGAGGCCCACAGTGCTGAGTAAAATGAGAGCCACAGCTTTCCTTCTTCCCCCTGGGGAAACACAATACCTAAAGCAGAGCATCCGGCTCCTCACTTCACTGAGGAGACTTTCCCCTCAAAGCCTCAGCTTGCAGCACACACAGGATGGCCGGACCTGACAGGGGGAGGCGACCTTGTTGGTGGGATAGTAGCTGTCACAATGGGGCAGTTGAGAAGGGTTTGACGTCTTCTTTACCTCTCCGTGATGAAATGCATGGGTTGTGCAGATACGATGCACAGCCACGCCCATCACTAGGTCTTATTTTTGGGGTAGGGCTTATATTGTGCAAATGCTTAGAAATCCTGCTAGGGCTTATTTTATGGGTAGGTCTTATTTTTGGGGAAACATGGTATGTCCCACAAAACTCTTTGTTAAAATCTTAATCCCTAGTATCTCAGAATGTGATTATATTTGAGAATAGGGTTTTTAAAGTGGTAATGAAATTATAATGAGGTCATTAGGATAGTCCCTAATCTAATGACTGGTGTCCTTATAAGAGCTTAGGACATAGATACATAATGAAGAAAGACCATGTGAAGACACAAGGAGAAGACAGTCATCTGAAAGGCAAGAAGAGAGGCCTCAGAAGAAACTAACCTTTTATACATCTTGAACTTGGACTTCTAGCCTCCAGGATTGTGAGAAAATAAATCTGTTGTTTAAGCCACATGGTTTGTGGTAATTTCTTATGGCAACCCTAGCAAAGTATACATTTTCAGTCAGTAAGATTTCTACCCTTTCCCAATAAATCAGTGTAGCTTGAGCAATGTATTGAAAGTTTAGGCCATTTATAAATCTGCCCCAGCTTTTATTTCAGTTTGTCAAGGCCTCTTGTACAGCCAGGGGTGAGTAACTCACTAGGGCCTTCTCCAGTCTCCTTAACATGTGTGTAGCTTTGCATATATTTATATTCTTCCATACTCAAAGGGATAAGTAGGATATTATCAAGGCCCACTGTGGCTATCTTGCTATCTGAATCTCTCTGTTGACTTTCTGGTAGGTTGCCAGTCAATTTCTTGCCCCAACAGATATTGTGATCTTAGTTAGGCTAGGTGTGACAGTGGCTTTATCTATTTGTTTGTCACCTAGAACACTACTGTTTTAATAATATTCTTGGTCATGGAACTTACTGTGCTCTGTTCCAAATAAAATTAGCCCTCTCAAGCAATAAGGCTGCCGGTCCTCACAATCTGACCCACAATAGTAAAGTTATGCATAATGGAACCTGGGTAGTAGGAATGGGAGCAGCCCCAAGTTAACATGGCACAGATATCCACTATTCTTACTAAGATCCAGTTTTCTTAAATAAACAATTCTCACTTTGTTGTATGCTTTGGTAAACTTTCTGAATCATTAACAGGCTGTTTATTGACAATTTTGTTCAGTTTTATAATTTTTTTTAATGGAGAGTTGCCATGTCCTCATTCAGCCATTCTGGAAGTCTTACTTTAGTCTCATGGTTGCTTCTGTATTTCAGTTAGTTGCTGCTTAGCAACTATGTAAACTATGTAAAATAATCTTTGCCTTATCTTCTTATTCTGCTTTATTTTACTTCATAATATTTTTCACTTCTTGACATTATTTTATATATTTATTTGTTTACTGTCTTTCTTCCTACTGAAATGCAAACTCCCTGATGGTAGGAACATTGTCCTGTTAGTCATTGTATCCTTTGTACCTATTACAATGCCTTGCAAATAGTAGACTCTCCATAAATATTTGAGAAAGAATGAATGTTAGATATATAGTTTTTAAAGCTTATAGGAAAATAATCATTCTCATAAACGTTTGCTATATTGTGAATTGTTACAAAATTTTGGGATGTTATTAAACTTGATCCTTTAATTACACTTCCAGGAATCAACCACCTACAGAAATAGTTATCTTGTATGCAAAAATGTTTGTATCGGAATGTTCACTGCATCACTGTTTATAATTTAGAAAAAAACTGGAAAAAAAAGCAAAATATGTAGTAATAAGGGAATGCTAAATATTAAGAAAACAATGAAACTATTAAAAGGCATTATTTAGATGTATTTTATAATGGAAAGATGTTTATGATAGTTGCAAAAAATGCAAGTGACAAAGCAATGTGAATATGATCACACAATTAGTTAAAAAGAAAACTACGTGTTGCTCTTTTTTTATGCAGATTTGGATGTGTGGGTATGATGAGGACTATATTAAAGGAGCAGTCACTTTCTACTCTATAATAACTTTTTTTTACTTTTAATTTAGTTTCATGTATTGCTTTTGTAATTTTATGTTTTCTATTTATAAAATAAAAAAAGTAAAAAAAGTAAAGGAATTATCACATATTCCATTTTTATTAGTTTCAAATATATTGTATCAGTGCACTTCATCTCCTCATAGAGTATGCTTGCTAGAAATCAATACCTCTTGTTTTACCAGAGAGTAGATAACCACTTACCAAGCTCAGACAGCTGAATATCGAATATACAAGTGCAATAGTACATTCCAAGAGGTAGAAGCTCAGCAAAAGACGTGAAACTTCCCTCCCAAGTTTCTGTAACCAAAAAACATGGAGAAATCTTCCATTATTATCTTTAGTAAGGCAAATGCGTTCACAGAAGGAGCTCCTAGTATGACAGTCAAGGAAAATAAGAATAGTTGACTCTTTCATCATTTGATTTCCCTAGGCATTTCTACTCCTTTGCCTTCTGCTTTATTTTTCCTAGCTTTCATTTCCCCAATTCATTGTCTGTGGTGTCCTTTCTTGATCTTTTTTTTTTTTTTTTTTTTGAGACAGAGTCTCACTTTATTGCCCAGGCTAGAGTGAGTGCCGTGGCGTCAGCCTAGCTCACAGCAACCTCAAACTCCTGGGCTCAAGCAATCCTGCTGCCTCAGCCTCCCAAGCAACTGGGACTACAGGCATGCGCCACCATGCCCGGCTAATTTTTTCTATATATATTATTTGGCCAATTAATTTCTGTCTATTTATAGTAGAGATGGGGTCTCGCTCTTGCTCAGGCTGGTCTCGAACTCCTGAGCTCAAACGATCCGCCCACCTTGGCCTCCCAGAGAGCTAGGATTACAGGCTTGAGCCACCGCGCCCGGCCCTTTCTTGATCTTCATCACTGAACATTCTTTTCTCACTTCTTAAAACTTTTTATTGCCATTAATGTCCTCACTGCAAGGTTCTTGGCACAGCTCACTATCTAAACTCTATAGTCAGTAAGATTTGACTCTCCTGTCTCTGATGATAAGATGGCCATCAAGAGATTTATCAGGCAATCTTCTATTAAAACAGCTATTATTAATTATAAACTTACTTAAATTTATATATGGTGATAAAAATCTTAGATATCGACATAATATCATAAAATGATGAGCAAATTCAGAAACAGTCAAAAGAACACTTCACTTTGAAATAAGGTTATTGTGATTGCTGGGATAAATAAAGCAGATTCCCTTCTGTTGCTATGGGAAAGATATTTTCAACTACATATCTGACTGGTGAGTTATGTGAATGATATTGATGCTTATCCTGAAAATGTAAGTTATGTGCTAGCTGTGGAAAAATAAGAATGATATTGAGATCTATTAATAGAATGACATCATATTCTCTCTCCTTCAATTTTTTCTCTTCCTCTTGATTCTCCTCCTCTTCCACGTTTTCCTTCTTCTTCCTTGTTGCATTTATTTAATATCTCTTATATGCAAGAAACTATTAGGTGGTAGGGATAAAAATGATAGGAATGCAATGAGACATAAAAACCTCTCTGTTTCTCAGGGTTTATAATCAAGTAGAAAAGACAGAAAAGTAACAATATATGGTAACATATGACAACTTTAAATATTTTAAAATGGATAAAAACTTGCTCAATAACGATAGGGGACAGGAGGTTCACTATAAGCCATTAATCTGTGGAAAGGCTTCATAAAGAGGTAGGACCTTGGAAATGAGGGTAGGTCTGAGAAAAATGAAGGTAGGAAGCATCATTCTAGGCAACTTTAAATTTTTATTTACTTGTTTCTTTGTAACCTATCTTGTTCCAGAAAGAATTTAATAGCATACATTAAAAGTATGATGAAATAATTCAGAAATGGAGACATAAAATAGAACCAATAATAAAGCTAAAATACATATAACAACAACCAATAGTTTTGTAATGTGAGCAAAAAAACTGAATGCAAGAAGTATAACATGTTTTAGGAAAATGATAAAATAAGTTTAAACTGAATTATACTATTAATTTATGTATTGTAGAAACAAGAAGATAAGTAAAAGACTATAGAGGGTTTGAAATACCAAGGTAAAGATTTCTGATTTAATATTGCTGGCACAAATACGTAATCATAACATTTTAGCCAGAAAGTATTGTGACCTCTTAGCTGGCAAGACTGTAAAATGTAATTTTGCCCACTTTCCTTAATTTATACAAGTTAGCGTTATTCTAAAACTCTCCCCCTGAAAGTGTTAATAGCAAAATGTCTGTCAGAGAAGTTCAAGTAGGAAAACAACAGAGACAGACAGAGAGAAAGTGACTGCATTCACGATATTTAATGCATGCTTCTGGACTCAGCTTAAGTCAGTAAGTACCCTTTTTTGCTTAAGTCAATTTGAGTTATATTTCCTGTAAACTAAAACCAAGAGAACCCTAGTTAGTAATAATTTAAATAAAGAATAAACAATATTTTGTAATTAGAAAGACAGGACAAAGAGTAGGGTAAAGGATTATGTAAAGGTTTTGAGATTCAAAAAACAGAGTCTTGCAGTATAGTTCAAGGAGGTAAATAATTTCCATTTTATATCTCTTGAGTTTGAGATGATAATGATAGAAGCATATTGAAGTAGAAAAGTCAAGCCAGCCATTAGAACAACAGGCCAGGAATTGGGAAGAGAGAACAAAGCAGTTATGTATAATAACAGGCATGTATTATTAGCATTTTCTCCATTTTACACTTAAGGAAACTAAGGAAGAGGGAAATACATTTTTCCAAGTGGTTACACACAGTGAGTAGTGAGCATAGTATTTAAATAAATACAGTCTGGTTTTGGAGTCTATACTATTAATCATTTTGATATATGAGGAGCATATTTCATTCAGATGCATGTACTTTGGGGATAGTCAAACCTACCTGGGAACACTGATAACTTGATGAGTTTGTAGATTTAGCCAAGTGCCTTGCTTACACTAGAAAAGTTGGCATATAAAAATCTTGTAAAATGCTGACTGCCTTAGTAAATGTAGGTATATAATTATTTAATGCCACTAGGAAAATCTGGTGAGTTAGAGATGTAGGTCTAATAAACAAGTTCATTTTATTTAACTAATACAGAAAATAAAGATGAAGCTTGTGATTTGGGAGATTATAGAACTGATAATTAATACTAAGTTCAGATCAGATAAATACAGTCCAAGGGGTTTATAATACCAATTGAAAAAAAGGCAATTATGTCATATCATCTAAAACTGATGATTAAAACCTTATGAATAAGAGTGGTGACAAATGACTTGAAACAATTATGTGCTTAACAACTTAAGTCCTCCCTCCCTATTTTCTGCCCCCAGAATTATAATTGAAGATTTCTTGATTGAATCTCCAGGGTAACTGGAGAATTTTATTAAAATTTATAGGGAAAACCTGGTCCATGTTTATTTAAATCATCATTCATTACACATAATCTATTATGAGGTATTATGGCACTTTCTGTCATTGTCTCACTGTCCTCCAGGCTTTTGTTCTTCATGCTTGGATTCTTTCCACTGGTGCATGTATGGAGAGGAAGTGTGTAGGGAAGGAGCAGGGAGTTTGTACCTCACCTACAACCACTCTTCCATTCAATATTATAATTATTATTTGTTTTCTGTTGGTCAAACAAAGAGGAGCTCCACTTCACTCTGTCCTTATTTTAAATGTGAGATTTTTACAAACATTGCTAAAGCCTTTGCAGCACTAATATTCTGTGATTCTGCATTTAAAGCCAACATAATTAGAATAAATCTACTGTGTTATCAGTAAAGATATTCACATTTACTGGAGAATGCTACTATCTTAGGAAGAAATATCATTATTTCTGTTACTAAGAATGTGACTGGATATTCAGTTAAATGGAAGCAAGACAGGTTTATATATATTTAGCATTTGCAGATTTAAATCAAAATTCACATAAGATGCAAAGACAGGTTGTGTATGAAAAGCTCTATGTTAAAACAGAAATTACTAGGTGTCTATAATTTGAACTATGTAATGTGTCTACAGCAGAATTCTTTTGTTGATTTTGAGAATGGTTATATGGTCCAGGATTATACTTTTCTTGTACTAAAAGAATCATTAGTGACCTTGTGCCTTACCAACGAAGCCTTCAAATTTTTTACTTGCTTTATTTTAATTTAGCAAGTCAAGAATTCAAACATTCTATTAATAGTTACTTAAAAAGTCACATCTTAGAATTATTTTTGAATTAAAACTTTCAATCACTCAGAGCTCATTACTAAAAGGATTTTGCAAGGACCAGTAAAAGCCGCATCTTACCTCCTAAGGCTTCAAAACCATTGAAAAGAATAATTTTGAAATTAAAATGTTTCTATAGAATTGACCACTTACCGCTTGTCCATAATTCCTATATGACACAGTGTTAAAAGAAGACAACTCAATTATTGTTAGAATTATGGCAATAACTGTGATAACCATGCAGAAGACGTTTAGGGCCAAAGCACTTATTATCTGAAAAGGAGACATAGAATAAATTTATTATATTCAGAATAAACACTTTTGTTAAATAGTTTGTATTGCTGAAGAAAGTCATCGAGTGAAAATTTTAATCTAGTTTTTCTTAAGCTTTAGAAGTGTTTGTGTGTTTGTCATTAATGTAAAATATTATTCTGGTTTACATGAAACCCAGTTATTCTGGAGAAAACATTAAAATTATCAACAATAAGCATCAATCTTCCACTCGGGCTCAAAAATACTGTATTTTACAATTTTATGAGTCAATTGGAACCTCTAAGATATGATTTGAACAAAAGGTGTTGCACTGCAAGGAGAAAAATAGGAAAACCTATAAGATATGATTTGAATAAAAGGAAACAAAAAAGGAAAGAAGAGGGAAAGTGACTGCTTGTAGAAATATATCCAAATAGGAGTTTACAAAGTTTAATTCTGGGTTTTCTTTATCTAAGGAAATCTCTCAATATATTTGGACATAAGTTTTTTTATGTGTAAACTTATGAGATCAGACAATTTAGTTTCTAATATATTTTATCTCTAAGATCCTATAGGGTTTTTATTCCCAATATCTTTCTACCTGTACCATAGATGTATCTTTATTCTGGACAAATCCCCTACTTTGTTAAAAGGTACAATCCTGTTCCCAAACTGGATAGTTCAGGGAATGAAGTTTTACAGCAATATAATGTCTATATATAAAGGCATTAAGTCCTATTAAAATTTTTCTAATCATAAAGGTTATACAATGTTAAAAGGTAGAACACCAAACAAAGCAATTTAGAAACCTTGATTTTAATGAATATAGCATATTCGTCTACATCAAATTATGTATTCTTAAATTTTCACTTAATTCTTTCATGTATTTTACAGGTAGGTAGGATTCCCTCATTGTTTAGACAATCACTATCTTTTCATTACAACCTAATGTTTACTTTTGTGACTAGTGCTTTATAGAGCTACCCCAAACATTTCAACTTACCAGGGATCGAGTTGGACGCTTTGCTGCTCTTACTATCAAGGCTCCTGCTATGACAGGCTGGATATAAAAACATATATTTATAAATACTCATTGATAATGCTTGCCAACTTAAAATGTATTTTTAACAGTCCTCTTCTAAGTCAATTACTTTTAGAATACTAAAAGTAACAAAATATAAGGAAAAAAATATAAGTAGACGTGGTCAGGACAAGTTTCTGTCATGCAGTAATCAACTGAAAGGTCAACATTAAGGTCACTTGGGACAGAAACACATAGGGGATAGTGGGCATAATTCAGGTTGTGGTATATGCCAAAGATCGCCTTAGTAGTCCTGAACCAGAAACCAAGTTTGCTTATATGTATGTGAACTACCTCATGTATAACTCATTCAATTAACTCTTACACTATTCTTCCTAATGAAATGATGCTATTCATTATAATTACTGTGTACACATATCCAGATATGGAAAAAGTGGTCCAAGAGTCTAGTCCACATTGTGATTATACAAAATATACAGTCTCTTAGCTGAGACTATAGTCATTATTAAGGTAATGGTTGCTATTCATGCCTTTGCCTTTGTTTTTTAAAAAATAGGTTCCATTATCTTATGTCAAAGAACTTTATTTCTAAGAAGTGTAAAGCTATCCCATATTATCTGAAGGTGGGCTGCACAATTCTCTTGAAATATTCCTTGTTTTATCTGTTTTAGTGGTTTTGGCAAAGATCCAAGCCAAATACTAATTTTTGGAAAAACAGCATTCGTGCTACATATCATATGTAGGAAGGCCAAACCTGAAGCTACAAATTCCTCAAGGATAACTTTAAATTTATACATTTAGCATTTCATTCCATAACAAAAGCTGAGATTTCTAAGGAGTTGCGTAGTGAAGGTAAGAACTATCTCAGAATATAGGCCAGGTTGCACTGGCTCACGCCTGTAATCCCAGCACTTTGGGAGGCCGAGGCAGGAGGATCACTTGAGGCCAGGAGTTCTAGACGAGCCTGAGTAACATAGTGAGTCCCCATCTCTACAAAACACAAAAAATTTGCTAGGTATGGTGGTGTGGGCCTGTAGTCCCAGCTACTCGGGAGGCTGAAGCAAGAGGATGGCCTGAGCCCAGGAGTTCAAGGTTGCAGTGAACAATGATTAGGCCACTACACTCCAGCCTGGGTAATAGAGTAAGACCCTGTCTCCAAAGACCCTGTCTACTTCAGAATATAAATAAAGTGAAAATATCTTGTGAATTTTGAACTAGAGTATTCTTCAACTAGATTATTTCTAACTAGATTACCATGTGCTTCATAAAATATCTTTCAAGGTTTATTATGCCTAAATGAGAAGTTTTGCATTGGATTACATTTAACTGAAATTTTTGGATAATTTATCCTAGGAGTTAAATGTGCTATTTTTATAACATGAATTGTTAAACACTAAGAGACATGCATCAATTGTCTAGATTTTGTCTGAAAATTCACTATCTTTCCCCTAATTTTCCAAGGCAATGCTTTGACATTTATAAGCCAGTGCATCATTTATCATTTATCACTTATGAGCTAGCTGGTGCATCATTTATGAGCTATGTGTCATTTATGAACCATGCATCATTTATTTGGATTTTATATGAAAATTTGCTCTTTTTCCCCTATTTTTTCCCCAAGGCAATCCTTTGACACTTATGAGCCTGTGTATGTATAAAGTCCGGGGATCACTTCTCTACTGATCACTTGTCTGCCTCAAGTGGCAGCCACCTTGTCTCCTACAGCCCTCATTCCATCTGTTCTAAGCATGGATTAAATGGTTTCCTTGCTCCTTATTGCTACTTCCAACTATTCTTTCTCCTCTAGCTTTGGATCAAATGCCATCAGGTTCAATCACGCACTATCCTTCATGTTTGAAGTCATCTATTGACCCCCTGGTCATTTTTCTTTCCAGATGATTTTAATTCTTGTCTCTTTGACTCCTTCTTCAATACCACTTAATACTTGGTGATTTCAATAATACATATATGTATGATCCTTCTAATACCCTGGGCTTGACCTATCTTAGTTACTCACTCCTATATTCATTCTCTTGTTCTTGTTATGCATTTTAAATCTCAATTTCAAGTATCCCACCCTGACCATCACCTGCTATCTTTCTAGCTTGTGCTCTCGAGTATTAAAACTCTAACAATCTTTTGAGCCAACCTTATAGATCTGTAGATCCTCACCTCCCTGTTAAATTCTTCTCTCTGGTATCAACTTAAATTCCATGGTTAACTATTACGAATACTCCCTTATATCCACTTCTCAACTCCTTTGTACCTTTCTTGTTTTATTATAGTTACATGGTTAAACGAAAATCCTAACTAGGTGTCATTTTCATCCTACTGCATGCCTGCACCCATGCAGTGGAATGTGGTATGAGACAGAAACACAACCCCTTTCATTATATTAATATAATTATGTTCCTAAACCTCGAGTCCTTAAATGCTGCATGAAAAATCAAACTACTTTTCCATAATCCATGCACTTTCACATTTTTCCTAGGTGACTATTTGATATCCTCCCCTCTCTCCTCAAACGACCAATCTACTTGCCCATCTTCACTTTCAGCTTATGATCTGGCCAATTAACTGAGATATTTGAAGCTATTGGAACAAAACTTCCACAATCTCCCATCATTTCAAAACCTGCCTTTTCTCTCTCTTACTCTGCATTTCTCTCCTGTTATCCTGCCTTAACACAATTTATAATCAGGCTGGATAATCTTTTCTTGAGAGGGGTTGTCCTATGCATTTTAGGCTATTTAGCAACATCCTTAGCCTCTGCCCACTAGACACACACCATCAGCTGTGAAATCCCAAAATATCTCCAGACATTATGAAATGTTCTTTGAGGGGCAAAATCACCTTTAGTTGAGAACCACAGATAGAGATGACCTGTCATTCTCCTAGTTATTTGTGTACTAAAATTCATCATCTCTTGCCTACTCAAATACTTGATTCCAATATCCTCCCCCTATTTATATCATATCATCAATTTTCTTTCTTCTGGTTCAGTCCTTTCAACAAAGATATGACACTATTCATTCTAACTCATAGAAACAAACAAACCAACCCTCTTCTATCCCAAACTTCCCTGGCTATCACCTCATTTCTCTATACCACATTACAGAAAAGTACTTAAAGGAGATGTCTGTATTTGCTGTCTCTAACTCCTCTCTTCNTCTAATGGCTATCTAGAAACCACAGAAGAGTCCCAGTAATAATAAATTTAGAAAATAAGTATTGACTCATTGTGTAAGGAGGCTAAAGTGCAGACTGTAAATATGAAGGTTAATCACACTAATGGATATTATAGTTAAGATTCTTTGTCTTTCACATACCTAGGGACAATCTAACCTATGGATGTCATTGTGTACTTATTCCTGTGTCCATTACATTTTGGAATAGCACTTGTAAATTAAAGGTACACAATACTTATTTGTTGAAAAAAAGAATTTGACTTTGAATAAATTACCAACATAGGATTTAGTTACATAATTCTCCTGAAAACCTTGTTTATAAACTGTTTCCTACCTTCCACAGTTGGCATGAATATTACTTATTAAATGATTAAATCAATATGTATTTTACTCACAAAAATTCCCCATAAAGCACATCCTGTTTTGTAAGTTATAGGTTCATATGTTCCAAAGACTCCTTTAACTTGTCCCATATACAAAACCAATAGGAGGTACCACATGAAAAGTTCAAAGATGCCAATCATAACCTGGATAACCTGGGAGAAAAGAATGCTATTAGTACTGAAATCATGTAATTTAAAACACAATTCCAGTAAGAGTTAACTATAAGAAACATTTAAAACCTTTACAAAAGATGAAAGAAAAATAGCAATGTACTTAACAAAGTATTGCCTGGGTTGGTTAGTCCAGAAAGAATGCCCAAACCAGGAAAGACTGAGGTTTACCAAATAGGAACCAGTCATACTTGGAACAACAGATTTTTCAATAATAGTAGTTCTGGCCAATGCTCCCACAAAGAATTGTGGAGAAAGAAAGTTCACAGTCTGATTCTACCACTGGCTATCCTCTCCATACATCAAGTAATGGCATGAGAGGAGAATACTGTGGGTACTTGATAGAAAAAAATGTAGTTACTAATCTGCTTGGATCCAGGAAACCGTATATCCAACATTTTCTTGTACATTAGTAATTTATTAAGGATGAATCACTTTTTAAATCTTATATGGGTTTATCTTTTCCTTCAAGGACTACCTGGTATGGATTTTTTTCACAAGTAATCTGGAGTGAGGTACAACTCAATACAGTGAAACAAAGGATATCCAAGGTGGACTTGTTTGCACTAGGTCTTCTCACTGGATAAGGGATTAGTTAGAATAGAGGGGAATTATTGCTCAACCTTACTTTGTAAGAAGATAATGATAATCCTAGTAACTATGCCCCAGTAAATTTATTTCTGAATTTGTATGTGAATTGAAATTTCATATACTGAGTCACCTTTTTAATTACTTTAAAAATGACAGAGGAGAGGCTGCATTATTTTTATCTTCATATAAACTTTAATAAGAAGCTATTTAATGCTTTAAGGGTTTCAACTCTTTGTAAATAAAGCAAGTGGTCTATGAAACATATAAATGCAATTGGCTAATTTTAAAAATACATTTTAGAGAAGATTTTTAAGAAAGACTTCGTTTTAGGTAATAATCTTATGAATTTTTATCGATTTAGAATTTGAGGTTTTCCCTGCATCAAATTTGTAGGAGTGGTTATTACTTCCAGAGGTTTTTAGAATTTGATTGGGAGAAATATCCACATTAGACTACAAAATCCTCAAGGGACTAGACTTTGGTTTTCTCACTGTTGTATCATCTGCCTCTAATATGGTACTCAGCATAGAACAGACACCCAGTAAAGAACTCCTGTATAAGCATATTAGTATCAAGAATAGTAATTCCATGTGACTATCCAAATTGTGAAAAGGAGTGAGTGGGTTTGAAAAATAGTATCTCCTTTTATATCACTGGCTATTGTTCTATATAAAACTATGAAATATAAAAGTAGCCAAAACTTGTAAAAAACGGTCAGTGTATGGAGAAGGTCAAGATGGGGTTTCTTATTTAAAAGTTGTTCTTAATCTAGAGCCAATGAGTGAGTTCCAGGAAATCAGGTTTCTCCTCTCCCCTAAAATATGGAGTGTAAAGGATTGTGAATATACATAATTCTGGGGAGAAGATTCAGAATCTTCATTCTATGCCAAAGTGGTCTGTGACCTGAAACGGTTTAAAAACCTCTGCTGAATAGTGAGTTAGAAGACTTAGACATTTGATCTACACAGCATCAGTGGAAAAGTTCACATCAGTGGAAAAGTTTTCTCCTCTTTAGACATGAAAAAGCATGGTCCTCATATTTCCTTGGTGTTTATTTAGAGAGCTAGATAAACTGTAACCTTATATGTTTATAGGAAGAGACAAATCTATAATCATCCCACTACACAGGCATCAGTATAGTAATTAAATCAGCAATAGATCTCTCTCAAAGTTAAAACACAGACACTCTTTCTTTCCTTATTCCTTATTTGGATTTCTCTATTACCCTGTGTATACTGGTTTAGTACACTTAAATCTGAGCACTTATTTGTTTATGGTGGAACATGAGATGAGTCAAAATTTGTACATGCCAACAATATTAAAACAAAATAGACTTTTACCCTTTTGATTTAACTAAATTTGTCCCTCTGCAAATCCAAAATGCCCTTTTTAAAACTGGAATAGTTCATGATACTGAATTTAGTCAATCAAAGTGAAACTTTACTTACCCCTATAGTAAGAGAATTTGCTGTAGAGATTTTTGAATTCTCACATCCCATACTACTGGCATTTCCTCTGGATGATTTTGTCTTTAACCTTCGGTGTTATCTTAATTAGCAAACTTCTATAAAACAACATAAAACACATATACATGATTTTTCTCAGAAGAAAATTCATAAATTTGATTCTTTCCTTAATGTTTGGCAACCACTTTCCCACAATCAGAAGCAATAGCTTTCTTCTTTCTATGCCTTAATTCTTAGAGACATCAGTTTCCATTCACCTGTTGTGAATAACAGTCTAACTGAAAAGCTTCAGTAGTCATAAGCTTTAGCTTATGACTAAAAAATAATTGGTATGTTACAGATACCATCTCTGAAGTAAACAGTTTCTCTAGATGATAAAGTATAAAGAACACCTGGGGAATAGTATTAGAGAATTTTCAGTAAAGTTTTCAACAATTTATTTGCAATTCATAATCAATTCAATGCAATTGATAATGCCATGTTTCCATTTTCAAAACCAAATTCTTGTACTTAAATTCACCAAAAATGTGGGCTTGTGAGGTTTTTGTTCTGACACATATCTGCTATCTACTTCTTTCTATATGAAAAGAACCTTTTCTTAGACAACTTATCAAAGTTGCTTGTGAAATCCTAATGGCACCTCTCACCTCTTGTTTTTCTTTTTCTTTCTTTCTTTTTTTTTTTTTCCCCTTTTGATTTAATCAAATATACTATTCTCCAGATCCAAAATATCTCATTTCTCCTTGGTGTTTAGATCATCTTCATATTTATTTTAAGATAAAAACTTGGCTAATAATTATATCCCCTTGTGGACCATACCTCTTTGTAGATCTGAAATTTTACATCTGCTAGTATGTCAATGGCATGAGTCAGGCCACCTGACTGATGATCTTAAAATCTGAGGTTTGATCTTTTCAGAAAGGAGGGATTTTGACTAAATAACCTTTCATTCTCTGCACCCTTGAAATCTCATGATTTGATTATTTTAATGAGTCTTTGGTTTCTAAAATTTGTTTTATCGATGTCTCTTAATACCATAGAACATACAGACAGAAAAAAGCTAGAAAAAATACAAGAGTTAGTGACAAAAAAAAAGAGAAGACAATGTTAGTAACTGAAGTAAGCTTTACCCATTCAAACACCATATTTTCAACATAACAGAGAAGGCATTTAGAACTGTAGAAAACCAAGATCAATCACTCTGTTATAATTAAATAAAAAGCCATACAATTATAAAATTCATATAGAGTAATGAGGAAAAGCCATACATAGATTGCTATTATTTGTTACTTTTCACAAAACAGGAAAATAAAAAGAAGCCCTTTTGTGGATACTGTCTACTTTCTGTTTCCAGGAATTCAACCAATTGCAGACTGAAAATATTAAAAAAATGCACACACAATATGGCGAAAATACTAATCAAATAAACAATAAAACAACTATTTACATAGCATGTATGTTGTGTTAAGTATTATAAGTAATCTAGAGATGATTTAAAGTATATGGGAGGATGTGTGTAGGTTATGTGCATATCTTATGCCATTTGATATCAGGGACTTAAGTATCCTTGGATTTTGGTATCCATGGGGTTTCTGGAACCAATTCCCAACAGATATGAAGGGACAACTGTGTAGAAAAATTCTTTTCACATTTGTAGTTATCATGAAGTGACTTAAGGAGTAGAATATTTAGCATAACTACAATCTCTATCAGGCCCACCAAAACCACCCCAGGTGAAGTACTCATAAAAAATACTAATCAGAAAGAGAAAGGGAAGGTGTGTTTAAAATCCTCAGCTTAATTGATAGGAGAAACGAAGAAATACTCCAACATATGCTTTTTTAAAAATATCCTACTTTATATATTTTATAAAATATAAATCCTACTATATATATTTTATAAAAATATCCTACTTTATATCCAGTTAAGCATCCTGCTTTTTGTAAAAATCAATCAATAAACAGAAGTAATCATTATTTGTTTTTCTTTTCTTTTTTGTTGTTGTTGTTTTTGGTTTGTTTTTATTTTCTGAGGTGATTCCATCACTAATCCCAAAGCAGCTGCTGGACAAGTCCCTTAGCCCTTATTCTCAAACCCACTGTTACTCCCTAAACTTTACACAGAAATTCTCCAACAGTCACAGAAAACTCACGTCTAGAAACCACTTTTCTATCTTTAGCATCTTCAGCAGGGATGCAACTCCCTCACTGTCTTCAGAGTAAAGTCCAAATTCTTTAGTAGGATATATAAGGCCCTTTCTGAACTGCTCCATGAACATGTTCTCAACTTCATTCTGGCCACTCTTCGGTTTGGGGACGCATGCCATGACTCACCAGACTGGTGGATTCCCCACTCCTTGTTCTCCTAACATCCTGTGCATAATTCTTATCACAATGTATTCTAACTTTGATTTTCAGGACTGGCTCTCAAGCCAATGTTAGTTCCCAGAAGTCAAGGAATTCATTTCTGTACGTCCAGGGTCAATCCTGCGCTGGGGCGGAGAGACTTGACATTCGATGCAATCAAGAATGGGAGGATGGGTGGGTGGGTGAGACCCAGACCCTGCCAAGGGAGGGAGGAGGAAAAGAACAGGGCGGGCGGGGGGAGGGACACCATATTCAGCCTCCACGCCCCTTTATGGCTTTTGAAGAAATCACTTAAGCAAAACGACATCATTACCCTGCATTATACTTGCTCAGGGTCCCAAGGATCGAGTTCTGCTCTCTCAGGTCCAGGCTTAGGCAAAGCGGGAGTCCCCCCAGCTTAGATCTTCACGCCCGATCCCCCGACCCTGCTGAGCAACCATCACAGAGGAAGCCAGGACTCTAGCGCCCCGCCGGCCCCCAGTCTCCGGGGGCGGTGATGGTGTCCAACGGCAGCGGCGTCTTCCTGTGCGCCTGCGCGTTCACTCAGGGCGGGGCTGCGGGAGAGCATATGCGCAGACTCAGTAGGGCTCTGCCGGCCACGTGACCGGAGTCCTTTTCGTTGTCTCTAGACATGGCTTTTCTACGTCTCGTTTCTGAGATTGCCCTTGTAGGTGCGTTTCTTATACGCTCGCCCACTGCAGAGTGACTAGGATCACTGATGAAAAGTCAGTACTTCACCTTTTCGGACCACAAAGAAAAATTTGGGCCACATGTGCAGTTTAGATGGTCTGAATATTTGAAAAAGGCAAATAGCTGAGTCAATGGCTCACTTTTCCCCACCTTTAAATGTAAGTAACAAAAGAAGGAAATGAATGAAGAGTAATATTTAGCAAGGCGCCAGAATGACTTTTAGATACATTTGCTGAGATAGGGTTACCTTTCAAGTTATACATGGCCTTAGTTTTCTATTTGATGTAGACAGTTGTTCAAACAATGTTTACGAAGAGGTGTGTAAAGAAGTAAAGGTAGCAGCTAGAATCATATCTGAGAATGAGGTTGAGGAAGTGGGGAAAAAAACCCTCAAGTAAACAATGTGATCTTTAACTGACGAGTACAGACCATCCTGTTAGTGCAACTGTCATGCCTTACTGAGGTATTAAAGTATGGAAGCAGTATGGAAAGCAGCTATGGAATGTCATGAATACTCATTTATTCCTGTAAAATTTAAATTGCCATTGTAGAAAGGTTAAAATTCTGTAAATATTTAGTGAATGTTAGCCAGTGAGTAAAACATTGAAAAAACAAAACTGATTTTCCTTTAAAACATAAGGAAAATTTTATAGTGCCTCCATCACCTTTATTTGCAAAGGCTAAATTATGAGTGTGTATTAAAGCCACCAATAACTTTTATGATTTTTTTTTAGAGCCTGAAAAATCAACTACGAACTGAGTAACTTTATTTTTAGCATCACAGCTAACTTCCTTACATTGGGACACCAAAATCCCCTCAAATAAAAGAAAACAGATGCCCAGGTTCTCTTAAAGTCTTTACATTTTGTATTCGTCAGTATATCATTGAAGGGATCAGTTTTATTCTTAAGTAATGCAGCATTTCAGTTCCTAACATTAGTATTCTTTTTGATTTACTTACCTTATTAGCAGAGAGGCCTCCGACAGTATTAAGCATTCTGTGTACTATAGAAAGAGAAACTCACTTCAGTGTGTTTTCAATCTCAAGGTTATAAATTTAGGAGAATCATAGTAGAAAGAGCCAGTTGTGATGAGATGGACCTTTATTGTAACTTGCTGCCAAGACCAGTTGATTATGAAAGAAGTGACTTATCTTTTCATTTAAGGTATAGTCAACAGTCTCTGGAAATTATCTTGGATTTGACATTTTCTTGGACAGGGACCAGATTCCAAATACAGTATGAACATAAGCAAGAATAGAAGAGTTAGCTAAACTGTGAGACAGGCACAGATCCTTGGCACTTCTTAATTCCTCTGATAATATCACTGATCAGTAAATCAACATTGATTTTTCTCTAATGCCTACAACCTATTTGGAAATTCAAAATTCACTTCATTTTAATTTTTTTTCTTTGGTTGTTAAAAATTCTGTAGCTTCCAACAATGAAAAGGCAACCAATCAATCATGGTTTGACATCCAACACGACTTACTTTTTAATCTCTGTCATCTTAAATATTTCTCCATGTTGTTAATTTCCCTTGAATTGGTTCCCAGGATACAAAAGCTGTTAAGAGAAAATGTGCTGGAACCAATGTGCCTCATATAATGTTGTTAAAACCATTGGAATTGTGTTTTAAATTACATGATTTCAGTACTAATAGCATTCTTTTCTCCCAGAGACCTTGTTGTCTGTAAGCCCTGATAAAATAACTTTTCCAAATTGCTATAAGGAGTTTCCTTTTACACAGGAGAAAACAATTGTTTCCTCTGTGTAAACACCAGGGTGTTCTAATAAGAAAAATGAAAATAAATCTATGTGGACTGTGGAAACTAAGCAATGGAGTTCATTGTAGAAATGCAATATATATATATATAAATAAAAAGTATAATCTATATGGATATATGTATACACAGAGGTATGCATATATACATATGCAGTAGATTTCAGTTCTCATATAGTTACCATATCACTTAAATATTATTCTTTAATAAAATGCTGATTAATAGTTTAAAATTATTTCTTTTTTGTGTGTGTTTACTATACCAAGGTGGTATGTTTTCAGTGTCTTACATTGCTTATTTTATTTCAAATTCACAACATTGCTATAATTGTTATTTTCATTTTAACAGATGGAATATGGAGGCTTAAGGAAATTAAGGGTCTTGTCCATGGTCACATAGCTTATGAATGTTAGAGTTGAGATTCTGACTCCAGTAATGTAAATCTAGTTCCAGAATCTGTATCCTGTCCCCTCATTTTTTTTCTCTAAGTCTCCTTCCAGAAGGGCTCTGCTTTGTGACTGTCCTGGAATTGCATAAAGAACACTGTTAAAGAAATTATAAGGTCTAGGGATAGTTCCCAGCTCCAGATCTGGCTGTGTGTATTCCACCGTATTATTCTTTGACTTCATTTCTCATCTGTAAAATTAGGGTCTTTAACTAGGCATTGTAGTGTTGTTTCAAGTGGCATTGGTCTAAAAGTCCATACTATATTCCTAAATACTTGGGAGAGTTGGAAGAGTTGTGAAATATAAAGTCGAATTGTGAATAAGGTTTAAAATGGGTAGAGACCCCTTGTGAGCATGTGTGGTGAAAGAGATTGAATGACACTCCTTGAGCACTGCTGAACTGGTAGAATTGAGTAAACAGTTATTGGTTTTTAAGAGTGAAGCCAGGTAACTGAGGAGTATAGATGAGGAGAGTTAGGAAAGAAGAGCAAACAGTTAAACATTATAAACTGCCTTAGAGAAAAATAGCCCAGAGAGAGGATGACTTTGTTTTAAATGCAAAATGAAGGCAGAAGGACAAAATTCAGCCAGTTTTCAAAAAACACTGAGATATATATATATATATATATATATATATATATATATATATCTCCTCTCCAACCTGTAGGAATGGGCAGAACACATTAGCTGTATGGCTAGATTTGCCTGGTTTGCATTCGTATTTGCTAAAGAATGACCTCAGTTCTCTGCAACCATCTCCCCAAAACCAAGTATTTCTCGGGCTTCCCCAGAATTTTCACATGTGTTCTACAGCAGGCCTCTGCTGAGCTTTTGCTGTAGGGTGGTGGGCAGCTGCTTTGCATCTATTTCATACTCTTCTCAGGCTGTGCTGCAGCTTCTCCAGAGCAAGGCTGCCTTGCCCCAGGTGCTTCTCCCAGGGCCCCCCAAGCTCCAGAGCTTTGGAGGTATTCAAATAGCATGGCAATTTCTTCACTCTTCCTTATGGAGCACAAATGAGGAGCACACCGTTTTCTCTGGAGGCATCAGACCTGGTCACTGAGGCCAGTCAGGCACCTGGACTCCATTTCCCGGTCTGTCAGCTTCAACTTCAGATACCCGAACTCAACATTTCCACAGGATCTTTTCCTTGATCACTTCTCTATATAGATGTCTAGGGACCCTCTGCACCCTATTCTTGGTCATTCAGACTCAGTTGGCCAGCATCTACTCCATGGGAAAAGGGGACGATTGTGATTGATTGATAGTTAAAGGCATATAACAAATGCAAACTTGTTTTGGGAAAGAGAGCTTTCAGAAATGTTGTGTTGGCCAGGAATGAATCAATGATATGTATGTACCTAAGATACACTGATGGATTCTGGAGAGATAACTAATTCTTGAACCCATACATTCCATGATGAATTATTGACCTTCTCTAAAGCCTTAGAATTTAGAATTAGGAGACATGGTAGAACCCTAGAGATCTAATACTCACCTGTGTTCTTCTGAGGAGGGAAGAGATTAAGTATACGATGCACTTGGGTTTTGTGTGCATATGTGTGTGTGTGTGCACATGTGTAGCTTTAAGTCAATATTTCTTAGGCAAAGTCTTTGTACTCAAATCCATCATTAATTACTTGTGCATGAAAACATGTGTGCATTGGCATTTAGATAATTCCACTCCATTCCATTTTTATATTATCCCAAATGAAAAATTTTGTAAAGCCTAAATTTTATGCAATAGCTTAGCATAATGTTTGGCCACAAAGTAGTAGTGCAATACTTTTCTTTTAAGCAAATAAGTAAATGAGTACTTTTTTTAGATTTACAGAATCAAAATACCATAAGGACTTTAAATAGTAATACATTAGTAGTAGGCATGTGACCCATAAGCTAGAATATAATATTTCTATTCCAGTCACCTTTTCAGGTCTCAGAATACAGGTATATTTTTAGAAAGCTTAGAAGACATAAACTTTAAAATCAAACTTATTTGATTTTATTTTTCACTGGAAGTCTAACACTTAGATCATATAAGCTTCTAAGGAACAGAATTTTTGACTGTTTTTCTCAAGCACATATAACACTGTCCTGTACAGAGTAGGCACTCTATAAATATTTGTTGAATGAATAGCATTCCTAGTTGAATAAAAACATGATTTCATTGGTTCAAATGAATCCATTGTGTAAAAATTTTATGCTTGCAGTATTGTTTAAATGGCTAAAATTTTTTCATACTCTAAAGAACCTCAAATAAAAATTTTAGATGGTTGAAACCCGACTCTCTTAGCATCATTTGACTATCCAGTAAAAAGACAAGTTAGGGAGGGAAGCAATTGATACTCTAGATAGTTAGGGGCTCCCAGGTGAGATTAAAAGGTAACAGTAACTTTCAGGAAGAAAAAGTTGAGAGTAGGCAGTTGACCCTTCAACAATGTAGGGTTAGGGGCACCACACCCCTAAGCTTGGATGTAATCAAATTAGATACCTATTAGATATTAACAGATACTTTCTCTGCATCCATATGTTAGCAGCCAAGCCCTGCTGGAACAATCCATTCATACTATAAATTTGTTATCACCCCCTCAAAGTGCCCTCAGTACAGCCTGACAGTCTTTCTCTGTTTCTCTGATCAGTTTATTCTCCCTTTCCATGACTTTTCCCACACTACCCATTCTGTTCTATAGTTCAACTCTACCCATTCCCCCCACCATGGGCACGACATCACTGCTGCTTTGGCAGGGATGACAGGAGCTATCATATTGTGCCCTTTGTAAGAACTCAATTCCATTATTACAAACCTATGGGTATCTGTAACAATTACATCTTTTTTTTTATTTCAAGAAAATATGAGAGTACAAATATTTTCGTTCCATTTTATATCTTTGCCTCTCCCTAGCAAGGGTTAGAGGTATGCCCTTCCCTCCACAATGAACTGCATCCCTCAGATGTGGGTCTACCCTCCAAACCTTTGAATCCCTGGTGAACACCACCACCATTTGAGCACCATAGTGTTAATCAGTCAGTACCAATTTGATGGCAAGTACACGTGGAGCCCATTCTTCTGATCTTGTGTCACTTCACTTTGGATAATGGGCTTAAGCTCAATCCAGGATAATATAAGAGATGCTAGCTCACTGTCATTTCTTAAAATTGAGTAGTATACCATTGTAAACATATACCAAATTTTAATAATGCACTCATGAATTGATGGGCACTTAGGTTTTTTCCACGTCCGTGCAATAGTGAATTGTGCTGCCATAAGCATTTGGGTGCAGATGTCTTTTTTATAGAATGTCTTATGCTCTTTTGGGTAGATGCCTAATAATACTATTGCTGGATCAAATGGTATCTCTATTTTTAGCTCTTTAAGGTATCTCCAAATTCTTTTCCACAAAGGTTGCACTAATTTGCAGTCCCACCAGCAGTGTAAGAGTGTTCCTGTCACTCCACATCCTTGTCAGCATTTGTTGTTTTGGACTTTTTTGATAGAGGCCAATTTCACTGGGGTTAGGTGATATCTCATTGTGGTTGTGATTTGCATTTATCTAAAGATTAGAGATTGTAACAATTACATCTTACTTTCTTTTCTTCATGTAGAGAAACTGCCCTTCTTCATGACTTAGGCCATATCTTCTATCTGTACTTTCGATCTCTTGAAGCTTATACTGTGGTTCATTCCTCCTCTCTTACTTGGGTTGTTCTCATTTCCTTTTAAATATGCAGGTATTTCAAAACTAAACGGGCAAAACTCAAATCAGAGTCCAGAGTGCTAACCATGACACAATGGAACTGCCACACTGCAGTTTAGATGCCTTTCTTTCTGTCTGTAACATTGCCACATAGTTAGAGCCATCGGATTTGTTTTCCTTTCATGCCATGCATTTTCCACTTAAGTTGCTATTCTATCATATAAAAGAAGACAAATGGTGTCCTGTATATTATTCTACCATCAACCTCTTGAAAGATAATGCAGCATGCTTATGTAACAGTAATTTGATACCCAGTTTTTTGTTCAGGAGGAAATTGTCTCTTTACTGCTCCTTTCCTTGGTTAAATGTGTTTATTATATAAGATTACTGACAGTTTTGAGTTACTAAATTTCTCTCCCTAAAATGACATGTCAGAATCTATAATTAAAGAAAAATAAGCTAAAAATGTGTTTCATGATAGCTTTATGATTATGAGTGTATGTATATATCCCAGTTTCACCAAATACCATTGATGTTTCCTGAGGCAAAGTACTCAAGTTTCTTACTCTCACAAACGGACATAATAGTGCCTATTTCGTATCTTGTTGTGAGGATTAAATGAAGTAATTGATGTAAAATGTTTAGTGCAGTATCTGTATTATATAAAGACTGCTAAATAACTGTGAAACCAAAAGAAAAATAAAATAGTTCCAAATTAAGCGTTTTTAGAATAATCCCTATGGAATTTTTTGAAAAAATGCTACTTAAAGATAGCATTTCATTAAGGATAAGATTAAATATTTTAAGATATAGTTTTTTATATGATCTTATGGGAATACAAGAGAATATAATTTGGGACTCATAAAAGGAAGACTATTTCTTGACTGTGTTCCTTGTCACTGGAATGTTTAAGCAAAGGCTGGGGGGGTGGGCAGCAGGACCCCTGCAAAGGGCAAGGCAGAACTAAGTGACCTCCACTTTCCTCAAGGTTCTATCCTGTGTTGTCATGGGAACCAGGCCTATCATTTTGTTTCTTATCATTATCTTTGTCCTCAGAAAATTCTTACTATTCAGGCAATTGTCATACTACCTGGTTTGGTTTTGTTTTATTTTTATTTTTGTATTACAGTTTGAAAATTCAGAGCACAGGGCTGAAACAAAAGTCTAAGACCCAAAAGTCTTAGCTATGGTCTATTTCAGGCAGTTTGGGCAATTCCGTTGGTAATACCCAACCGGTAAAAGCACATCAAGTTGGTAACGGGTCTAGAATGTAGCACCTGAAGATATGCAGACCTGGAGAAGTGCCAGGAGGACTCGGAAGCTTAAGCTCTCGGCTTATCTGGAGAGGGAACCAGGAACGTTTCAGCACTCATGCCTCGCCCTCAGCGCCTGCCTCTGTCTGCCTTACTGCCAGTGTAGAACAAAGAGTAAAGAAATATGCTCACTTGGAATTCGCAGGAAAAAAAAAAACTCAAATAAAAACAACTCAAGGCACCATCGTCGTCCTGCTATTGTCCCATTGCAAATCAGTTTAATGTACATGGAAAAACTCTGTATCTTAATGTCATCAAACATCTTGCCTCTTGAATATCTACAAAGTTTTGCCCTACAACCAAAATCAAACCAGAACGAATCAAAAAAATACTAGAGATACACGAGGGGTGGAGCAAGATGGCGGACGAGAAACACCACCAGACAGTATCTCTGCAAAAAAGACAGTTTCTAGAAGAATTTAGAAGAAAGAAGCAAGCAGATGAGTATACATCGGATGAGGGTCGGAAGGAGGGGTACCGGAGACTATGGGAGACCCCATAGGAGGAGGTTGTGGAGGAGAACTGGAAGAAGAGACCTCCCAAGAAGCTTGGAGACCAGCGGCAAGGGTAGGTGAAGCCATTAACTTTCCCCTCCCTTGCATCTTAGACTGCTGGTGGGCTCCCCAGTGGGCAGAGAGACCTGCGGACACCAGCCCAGAGACAGCCACCACCAATGAGCGGTAAGCCTATAGCGGACATGACACCAGGCTCTCAACTCCCTCGGGGCACCTCCGTGTGACAGACCCGAGCTGTGAGGCAGGTGCCATATTGCTACATTCTCTCCTCCCTCTTCCCTATCCGCGGCTGCTGAGAGCAACAATATAGCCGCCAGCCGGAGGCATCTCCAGGGAGTGGGACCTTCCCTTTTGGAGCCCTTCAACTGACTGAGGGGAACTCAGACTATGAGCTCCCTACCCACCAGACCTCCCAGGTGCTGCTGGCCTGGTGATTCCAGGAGAACGGGGCAGACCCTGAGGCTGAGAGTCATCGACCCTGCTTGGGCTCCCATGGGTGAATTAGGACTGGCATTCCTCTCCCTGGTGGGGTCAGGGATTGAATTCCAGGGCCCAGAGGTCAGACCTGCGGACCAGATTCCATGCACCCAGGTCTGGCATTGCCCGGGGCACAGAAGGGATATTTGTGAACGAGCCTACTAAGGTGTGTGTGCCTTTAAGGGCAGATCAGTGTGCTTGAGGGTAACCCTCCTCCCAAGGGGGGGCCGTGTGTCCAGCCCAGGTGGTGACCCTGTGCAGGGAACCTCTGGGCCTGCATCACAGGGGAGACCAGGTGGCATGAGATCTAGCCTGCTGGCAGAAGCCCAGGAGGATCCATGGATTTGGGGAGGGTGGAAAGGAGTGAGGCCTGCTCCAGACTGTGGGTCTGAGACAGCCCCACCCCCACACGCAGACTTTCTGACTGAGTGGGGCCATTCCAGCCCCTCCCTGACAGCTTTATCCGGAAGCAGAGAATAGAACTTTGACCTCTGCTAACGGCATTGGTGGTGCCTGAGGGCGGGCTTACCCAACCCAGCTCTGCCTAGACTCTCTCCCAGACCAGCCCTCACTGAAGGGGAGAAAAGGACACACCTGGAAGTCCCAGGGCCCCATCCACCACCTGAGGCACTAGAGTGCCTCTCCAAAGGAACAACAGCTGGTTACAGAACCCAAAAACAACAGTATAGCCGGCTCCTCCCAGCAAGTGCCACCTAGTGACATGGAGGACATTCTGCACACCATTTTCATGGCACTTACTGACTTATCATACAGGAAGTGGTCGAATCTTACCCACAAATGCCACCTATTGGCTCAGAGACTAAACAGGACGTGTCATTATCCAAATGAAAACCTAAAGATAAGAAGCAACAACTGATCCAGATAGGAAGAAATCAGCAAAGGAATTCAGAAATGTGAAAACTCAAATGGAAAGCACACCCCCAAAGAGGAACACCAGCCCCTTAGAAATGGATATCAACCAAAATCAGACCACTAAAATGACAGAAGAAGAATTTTGAGCATGGATCGTAAGAAAATTCAATGACTTGCAAGAAAAACTGGATAACCAACACAAATAAAATGCAAAAAGATTCTAGGGCCTGGCACAAAAATTCACTAAAGAAATTGAAACAATGGAGAAAAATCTAACTGAACTCCTGGAAATGAAGAATCAATTCAGGGAACTACAAAACACAGTGGAAAGCCTCAAGAACAGGGTAGATCAAACAGAAAGAATCTCAGAGATTGAAGATAACACCTTCCAATAAAGAAATCAGTCACAGGGATAGAGCAGAGAAACAAGAGAAAAGAGCAAACCCTACAAGAGATGTGGGATTCTGTGAAGAAACCTAATGTGAGGGTTATAGGGTTACCTGAAGGGGAAGAAGAAAACACTCAAGGGTTGGAAAAGCTATTTGAAGATATAATAGAGGAAAATTTCCCAGGCCTTGGTAAAAATCTTGATATACAAGTTCAAGAAGCTCAAAGGACCCCTGGGAGATTCAATGCAAACAGGAAGACGTCATGACATGCAGTATCAGACTGACCAAAATGTCAGCTAAAGAGGCCCTTCTATGAGCTGTAAGTTGAAAGAAGGAAGTAATAAACAAAGGAAAGCCAATCCGAATAATGCCAGATTTCTCTACTGAAACTTTACAACCAAGGAGAGTCTGGGGCCCCATTCTCACTCTTCTGAAACAGAACAATGGCCAGCCTAGAATCTTATTCCCTGCAAAACTAAGTTTTGTATATGAAGGAGAAACCAAGACATTCTCAGATAAGCAAAGACTGAGGGAATTCACCAAGACCAGCCCTTCAAGAAGTACTCAAAACACTGTTACCCACAGATCAGCACAATAAACACTCATGAATGTAAATCTACTCAAAAGCTAAAGATCAAAGCCCAGAAACCACAATGGCTCAAGAGAGAAAACAAAGCAACAAAGGTCAACCCAACATAATGAACAGAAATCTGCCCCACCTATCAGTTATCTCAATAAATATGGATGGCTTGGACTCCCCACTCAAGAGACATAGGCTGGCCAAATGGATAAAAAAATGCAAGCCAAGTATCTGCTGCCTTTAGGAAACAAATCTAACCTGCAAGGATGCAGTTAAACTAAAGGTAAAGGGGTGGAGAACAATATTTCAAGCAAATGGAAGCCAAAAGAAAGCTGGCATGGCAGTGCTGATTACAGATAACTTAGTTTTTAAATCAACAAAAGTAATAAAAGACAAAGAAGGTCACTATATAATAGTGAAGGCAACAGTTCAACAAGAAGACATAACAATTCTAAATATAAATGCACCCAACCTAGGTGCACCCAGATTCATAAATCAAACTCTACTTGATCTAAACAAATGGATAAACAGCACCACCATAATAGTCAGAGACTTTAACACCCCACTGACAGCATAGGACAGATCCTTCAAACAGAAATCAACAAAGAAATAATGGACTTAAACAGAACTCTAGAACAAATGGGCCTGACTGACATTTATAGGACCTTCTACCCCAGAACCACTGAATATACATTCTTCTCATCAGCTCATGGGTCATTCTCTAAGATTGACCATATCCTAGGACACAAAGCATGTCTCAAACAATTTAAAAAAATAGAAATTATACCACGTATCTTTAAAGATCACAATGAAATAAAAGTATAAATCAACCCTAACAGGAACTCTCATTTCTATACAAAGTCATGGAAACGAAACAATCTTCTGCCGAATGATCACTTCATAAATGAGGAAATCAAGATGGAAAGCAAAAGATTCTTTGAACTAAATGACAAAGGAGACACAAGTTATCAAAACCTGTGAGACACAGCTAAAGCAGTCCTGAGAGTTTATTTTCGTAATGTCTATATCCAAAAGTCAAAACGATCACAAATAGACAACCTAATGAATCATCTCAAAGAGCTGGAAAAAGAAGAACAGACCAACCTCAAACCCAGTAGAAGAAGTGAAATCATTAAGATCAAATCAGAACTAAACGAAATCGACAACAGGGAAACCATACGGAAGATTAATAAAACAAAAGGTTGTTTCTTTGAAAACATAAACAAAATTGACACACCTTTGGCTACACTAATGAAAAGCAGAAAAGAAAAATCTCTAATGAGCTCATCAGGAACAATAAAGGAGAAATTACAACAGATGCCACAGAGATACAAGATATAATTCATGAATACTACAAAAACCTCTATGCACACAAAATGGAAAATGTGGAGGAAATGGACAATTTCTTAGAAACATACAGCCTCCCCAGGCTCAGCCAGGAAGAAATAGAATTCCTGAACAGACCACTATCAAGTACTGAAATTGAAACAGCAATAAAAAAACCTTCCTAAAAAGAAAAGTCCTGGACAAGATGGTTTCACACCCAAATTTTGCCACACCTACAAAGAAGAACTGGTGCCGATCCTGCAGAAATTATTCCACAACATCAAGAAGGATGGAAATCTCCCCAACACATTTTATGAAGCAAACATAATCGTGATACCAAAACCAGAAAAGGATGCAACAAAAAAAAGAAAACTACAGACCAATATCCATTATGAATATAGATGTAAAAATTCTCTACAAAACTCTAGCCAATCGAATCCAGGTGCTTGTCAAGAAAATAATTCATCACAACCATGTGGGCTTCATCCCAGGGATGCAGGGATGGTTCAACATATGCAAATCTATATACGTAATTCACCATGTAAACAGACACAAAAACAAAGACCATATGATCCTCTCAATAGACGCAGAAAAACCATGTGACAAAATTCAACACCCTTTTATGATAGGAATGCTCAACAAAAAAGTCATAGACGGGGCTTACCTAAAAATGATACAAGCCATATATGACAAACCCACAGCCAATATCATACTGAATGGGGGAAAATTGAAAGCATTCCCACTTAGAACCAGAACAAGACAAGGTTGCCCGCTGTCTCCACTTCTATTCAACATAGTGCTGGAAGTCCTCGCTACAGCAATCAGACACGAGAGAGGAATTAAGGGCATCCAAATGGGAGCAGAAGAGATCAAACTCTCACTCTTCACTGATGACATGATATTATACCTAGACAACCCCAAGGATTCAACCAAGAGACTCTTTAAACTGATAAACGAATTTGGTAAAGTCTCAGGATACAAAATCAATACACAGAAATCAGAGGCATTCATATATGCCAACAACAATAAAAGTGAGAACCAAATCAAGACTCAATTCCCTTCAAAATAGCAACAAAGAAAATAAAGTACCTAGGAATATATTTAACTAAAGAGGTAAAAGACCTCTACAGGGAGAACTATGAAACACTGAAGATGGAAATAGCAGAGGATGTGAATAGGTGGAGGAGCATACCATGCTCATGAGTTGGCAGAATCAACATTGTTAAAATGTCTATACTATCCAAAGTGACCTACAGAGTAAATGCAATCCCTATAAAAATACCATCATCATTTGTCACAGATATAGAAAAAACAATTTTACACTTCGTATGGAACCAGAGAAGACCCCACATAGCAAAATCAATACTAGGCAATAAAAAAATAGGAGATATCAATTTATAAGACTTCAAACTATACTACAAGGCTATAGTAATTAAAACAGCTTAGGACTGGCACAAGAACACAGACATTGACCAGTGGAATAGAACCGAGAACCCAGATATAAAACCATCCTCATATAGTCAACTAATCTTCGACAAAGCAGACAAAAACATACACTGGGGAAAAGAATCCTTATTCAATAAATGGTGCTGAGAAAACTGGATAGCTACATGTAGAAGACTGAAACAAGATCTACACCTTTTACCTCTCACAAAAAGCAACTTACTCTGGGTAACAGACTTGAACCTTAGGTGTGAAACTATTAGAATTCTAGAGGAAAACGTTGGAAATACTCTTCTAGACATTGGCCTAGGCAAAGAATTTATGAAGAAGACTCCAAAGGCAATCACAGCAGCAACAAAAACAAATAAATGGGACATGATCAAATTACAAAGCTTCTGCACAGCCAAAGAAACTGTCAAGAGAGCAAACAGAAAACCCACAGACTGGGAGAAAAGTTTCGCAAGCTACACATCAGATAAAGGGCTGATAACTAGAATCTATTTAGAACTCAGGAAAATCAGCAAGAAAAAATCAAACAACCCTATCAAAAACTGGGCAAAGGACATAAACAGAAATTTTTCAAAAGAAGACAGAATAATGGCCAACAAACATATTAAAAAATGCTCAACATCTCTAATCATCAGGGAAATGCAAATCAAAACCACAATGAGATATCACTTAACTCCAGTGAGAATGGCCTTTATCAAAAAGTCCCCAAACAATAAATGTTGGCATGGATGTGGAGAGAGAGGAACACTCCTACACTGCTGGTGGGACTGCAAACTAGTTCAACCTCTGTGGAAAGCAATATGGAGATACCTCAAAGCAATACAAGTAGATCTACCATTTGATCCAGCAATCCCACTACTGGTCATCTACCCAAAAGATCAAAAGTCATTTTATGAAAAAGACACCTGCACTCGAATGTTTATAGCAGCACAATTCACAATTGCAAAGTCGTGGAAACAACCCAAGTGCCTCAATTCATGAGTGGATTAATAAAATGTGGTATATGTATACCATGGAGTACTATTCAGCTTTAAGAAACAATGGTGATATAGCACCTCTTGTATTTTCCTGGATAGAGCTGGAACCCATTCTACTAAGTGAAGTATCTCAAGAATGGAAAAACCAGCACCACATGTACTCACCAGCAAATTGGTGTTAATGGATCAACACCTCAGTGAACATATAGGAATAACATTTATCGGGTGTTGGGCAGGTGGGAGGGGAGAGGGGGAAGAAGGGGATGGATATATACAAACACAATGCGTGAGATGTGCAACATTTGGGGGATGGTCATGCTTGAAGCACTGACTTGAGGGGGAGGAGGGCATGGACAATATACATAACCTTAACACTTGTACCCCCATAATATGCTAAAATAAAAAAAAATACTAGAAACACCTTATGTTCCTAATGACATTTTACTGAGGAAAAGGTAACACGAACAGGAAAATTTCTAACTTTAAGAGAGTTGCAGAGTCATTTTTCAGTCCTCTGGTTCTTCACTTTTGCCAGTGACAGGGAGACAGAGTTATCATTAGGGACGAACCTAAGAATGGCTCTCATCAAGGACAACAAAAAACTATCTTCTTAAGTTTCTGCAGAGTGGTTTTTACCCATGAGATCAGACTGGTGCCCCTTTTACTTTTAATAGCTAGGCACATAAGCTGGGTAAGGATCGTATCTGGAGGAGCGGAGGAATACTCTGGTGGCAAGGGGCTGTTTGCATACATGGTTGGAGCTGGAATAACCAGGGTGGCCTGGAAAGAGTGAATAAAAACAAGAAATATTGTTACTACAACCATAATGAGGTTCCCTTGGTCCCATCAAAGTCAAGGACATAGACCACTCTGGTAAGCCTATAGTGGGGATATAGCAGACACAGTCTGTATTTTCAAGCAC
The DNA here is from genome assembly GCA_008750895.1 of Mirza zaza. Classification (NCBI taxonomy): domain Eukaryota; kingdom Metazoa; phylum Chordata; class Mammalia; order Primates; family Cheirogaleidae; genus Mirza; species Mirza zaza. The sequence continues at coordinate 34,243 of VSMD01128692.1, forward strand.
ATATTCAGATTATTTTACAGAGAAGAGACCCAACTCACCCTACTGGTGTTGGAGATTATTTTCTGGGCAAAATGGGCAGTGGCACAAGCTATGCCGAACTCCAGGACAGAGAAGATCATCAACATGGCTGAAATGCCTTTTCCAGAAACCTGAAACCAGAAATAAACACAGTGGAATTTGGGCTAATCAGGAGGGCCTCACACGGTTTTCAAAAAGTTTTTGACTCATAAAATGTGCTATTGTTCATATTCAACTTGTTCCATGATTACTCCTCCATTGTAATCAAATGCTTATCACAAGGGAACGGGAATTTATTTTGGATTTTTTAAAAATACCAGGAGACATTCCTTTTGGCAAGCAGACTACTTCACTTAGAAATATTGGAAAGGTGGTAGATTTTTTCCTCTGTAGCAGCCTCCTTGTCTTTATTAAAATGTTACCCACTCATTGAAAAAAAAATCACTCAATATAGAAACCAACTAATCATTCCAAATGCCAAAGTTAATATTTGATCATCGTTATACTAATCTCTATGGATAGGCGAAAAGGCAGATAGAAGAACCAGATGCATGGAAAGATAGCACAAGAGAGGACAAGAAAAGACAGCAAGAGAGAAACATTCTGCAACAATGGAACCATGTTATTCCTATTTTAAAACAAAAGTATTAAGTTTACTTGAATTCTGTACATGCCTCCTATTTGAATGAATATAGTGTAGGTGAATTTTCCTAGGTTCACACTTCTGCTGGGTCCAATTTGTCTTCCTTGTTTCCGTCTGCCACTTTAGTGCTAAATACTCTTTCATGTCCACTTTTCTGAATGTTAATCATGTGGCTGTTGTCAGGGGAGAGAGAGCTTAGCAAGCATTAAGCACAGTTCTTGCTGGTGAACATGAATTTTGCTTTCTCTTCTGAGGATCTGCAAATGCCTGATACCAAGGCCTGCTCCATGACTGGAGGCAGATTCTATTCCTGTGGATTTCTGCTCATTCCCCGATGTTAGCAATGGGCACTGGAAGGGGGTGCCCTTTCCTACTTCTCTTGAGGTTGTGGATGCAACACACGGGCTTCCTCCACAGAGGGTTTGCTTCCTCCTTTCTCAGAATTGACTGCTCTCCGCCTCAGTCTTCTTAGCTCCACATTGGAGAGTGTTAGCGAGACTTCTCCATATGTTTTGGCATCCCTTGTTTCCTCAGTCTTGTTTCTTGGGAAATGAGAGCCAGCGAGAGCTGTTTCCTTCTGCCACCTTGAGTCACATTGGAGATATTTGTTTCTCTACTTGGATGCCAGTAGAAAATCTGTTTTTTGAATAATTTTTGTTCTTTTGTTCGCTGTTTTAAAGGATGGATTCTGTGTTCTTGCTTCACTCTGCCTTAGTCAACAAGAGGCCCTCTTACCTGTTCTTGCCTTCTAATCAGCTTTATACTGCAAAAAGAATGGTCCCTTCAAAACCAAAATGTGATCATTCCTGTTCCATGCTTAAAACTTGTCTGTGTCTTTAACAAAGAACAACTTCAAGCTGGGTGCGGTGGCTCATGCCTGTAATCCTAGCACTCTGGGAGACTGAGGCAGGAGGATTGCTTGAGCTCCGGAGCTCGAGACCAGCCTGAGCAAGAGCAAGACCCTGTCTGTACTATAAATAGAAAGAAATTAGCAAAACAACTAAAAATAGAAAAAAATTAGCCAGGCACAGTGGTGCCATGTAGTCCCAGCTACCTGGGAGGCTGAGGCAGGAGGATCACTTGGCCCAGGAGTTTGAGGTTGCTGTGAGCTAGGCTGATGCCACGGCACTCTAGCCCAGGCAAGAGAGTGAGACTCTGTCTCAAAAAAAAAAGACTTAAAAACAAAACAAAACAAAAAGAACAATCTCAGAGCCTAGTGGAAAAGGAGGCTGCCAACTACTTCAAACTACTGACACCTCAAAGAACAGACTCCTAGTTCAGATCCTAGCAGTGATTGAAATCAGGATTCCAGGACCTTTTAGTTGAGAAGCAAGTGGTTTTATAAGATGGCTACTTTGAGATCCAGTGGAATGGAATTACTTACACAGCACTGAATGGACTAAAAAGGGAAAGGTTATTATGGTCATTTGTTCAAAATAGTGTTGATACTGTCTTAATGTTCTCCTTTCTAGACATAAAAGGGAGTCATTCTAGTTCTTTCTTAAGATATATGTAACCCACAGCAATTTAATAAGCTCTGCTTTTTTAAACTTAAAATAAAACCTCAAAAAACTAAATCTCCCCCCAAAACAAAAGCAAACAAATAAAAAAAACCCCTCTTCTATGGCTTTCTATTGCTCAGAATAAAGACAAAAATCCCTAACATGGCCACGGGGCAGGATGAACCCTCCATTCCAGCCTCATGTTATAGCATGTTCCTCCATTCTTTATAGGTAGTAAGAATTCTGGCCCTCAGACCACCCCCTTCCTCCTAAGGTCAGAGTCCTGCTTGGCTTGTGTAATGATAACGAATAGATGATTCTGTTGTATGAGCACATTCAGAGGCATGTGCTTCACTTTGTGTTTGTTTCATTCTTTGGGCCTCTCTAGTAAACATTGGATGTCCTTGTCACTGCCGTTTTCCTCTCATCTCGTTCTTACCTAAAATTAAAAGCCACTCAATAACTTGACTATCTCCTCTATACATAATTTCAAAAATCTTTGGAGAATATTTTTTTGGGCAATTTTAGGTGTCTTGGAGGCCTATCTAAACCCTTCCTCATTGTTTACGTGATGAATAGTGAGGTGGACCAATGAAGGATGCCGTTTCTGCCTAGTCTATCTGTAGAGGTAGCTCTCCCACTTTGCTCAATAGTCCTAGAGACTATGTGACTAGTGGTAGAGCTGGAATAGAAAAAGATTTTCCATTAGAGTTAGTGTACAGTAATAAAAGACAAAAACGATAGATCCACTCTATGGGAGTGGAAAGAGAGCAGGCATGTGGTAGATCATGGATACTTACCGCTGTCCAATAGCTTTGGCCATCTATACCATTGCTGCTTATATCCACCAGCAACAGAACCACTCCACTAATGGCAGAGATACAACTAATAATATTCATTACCAGGATGCCTTTTATCTAGTGGAGATGGCAAGAAAAATAAATTACATATAGGATCCTTGAAATTAAATGGAGTAAGAGTCAATCAGGTGTCATGGTTCTTAATCTTGGAAATCTTGAAACAATTTTTTGAGTTGAAATGATATTGTTTTCTGCCCTTCTGGGTAGTTGCCATAAACATTACTCTGTGTGCAATCTAGGCGTAGGGTACTTCTAAAAAGCTGTACAAAAATGTAAAGCAGGAGTTCATCTATTCCATTTGTCTAAAAGCCTCATACACAATAACAACTACGTTTTCTTTATAAAAACAGTAAAAGAACAAATATACTTTTAATGAGCGTTTTTCTGTAATAGGTGTGGTGTTAAATTATTTAAATACATTATTTCTTTTAACTCTTATAGCCATTGTATGAGGTAGTACGATGGCATCTGATTTTATAGATGGGAAAATATATAGACATAACAATTTTGCTGATAAATTTAGGAATTAATGAACACCCTGAAGTCTCTCAAAGGACTAGGTAAAGAACCCCAAATTTAGAAGGAGAAACTCTTTAGGCATTTGTGGGTAGAGGTGTGGGTGAGTACCTCAGTTTCTTATATAGCAGGATAATTGTGAAACCAAGTCCTAAGCTGACTTGCTATGGGTGGCACAGTTAAAGTTCTTTAAGGTGTGCTACTGAGTCAACATGCCTTAGAGTCTCCTGAAGCCCTCTAAATAGATATTAGAAAAATTGCCTTAAGTAAGTTTCAGTGCTTGTCTTCTCCAAAAGGACAATCTATGCTTGGACAATCTTGGTTAGAGGGAAGGACCTATTAAGGATGCAGAAGAAAGTTGTTTTATGTATTGTTATTGGATTAAAACAGGATTTGGTTAATCAGGATTAGGCTGATTTTATGTTATTTTAATTTAATTTAATTTAATTATTTTGTTTTTTTTTTTTTGTCTAGAAGAACATGAGCCACAGAATTCTGTGTTCATGTTTCCCCATTCTTTCCTCTTCTGTTGGAATACATATAACCTTCAGAACACCTCTGCTGTGGTTGGCTCTAGTTCTGGGCAAATCATTTTCTTCCTTGTGGTGTAGAGCAGAAAATTGGAATAGGTGGGGTGTTATGACTGAGAGAATTGAAAGCCTTGTCTCGGTGACTGTTTTTATAAACTCTTCTCATGGAACAAATTAGATGCTTTTAATGGTGATTTAAAGAATTGTAAAACAGTCTGTGGCCATAACCGCCCTGAATATACCCGATCTCATCTGATCTCAGAAGCTAAGCAGGGTTGGGCCTGGTTAGTACTTGGATGGGAGAATTGTAAAACAAAATCCCAATCTGAATAAGAACAGGAGACATGCACAAATGAAAAATAAAAATACAAGGCAGAGCTGAGAAATGGCAAAGTAACAGTAAAGATTTTGTTACTAAAGTGGCAAGTAGATAGGTCCTGGCTCTTGCATCCTTCTTTGCACTTCCCCGTATGTGATCTGAATGAACTAGGGAGATTTTTAGGTTAAGGCTAAAACGAGCCCTATCTTTACTACTTCCCACCCTTGTGAGTTCAAGTGGTAGGACGTGACCACTGCTGTTTCTGAGTGGTAAATTGCGTGGGACGTTCCCGCAATCCAACACACAGACCATGAGGGCAGCCAACACATGTTTTGGGAAATGTGCTCCCATTCCCATTTTCTAAATCTGCCTGTTCAATTTTCCTCCCCAATAAATTAAACTAATCTTTGAAGAGGTTTAAAAAGTAGAAACATTTTAACTTACCAGACAAGAGGAAATCTTCTTGGTTGCCGATATAGACAGAGAGCCAGAAATAATGAACTGTAGAATAAAACAAATTTGCGAAACAGTGAGTTTGCTGGTTATACCTGGGAACTTTTCTTTATCTGAAAATTTGGTCTATTTATATTCATCTAGTTTCCCTCTTACAATTTCCTCTTCTACTTCTCAGTTTTCTGGAGTAACTCACAGGGATATGTCCTTGACTTCTTTTTTTTTTTTAATTTTTTCTCCTTAATTTCTTGCATATAAAGAACTCCTCATGTAAGCTTTCCTTGTTCTGATGATTCCTGAGCCTACTGCTTAATCTCTTCTTGTTATCAATTGCATATTTTCAATCATGTTTCCAGTTACATCCTTTGCTACTCTCCACCCAGCACATACATGTCCATCTCAAATGTAACAGGGAACTAACATTTTGGCTTGCCAATTACTTGATCAGAGTAAACTTTAGGGTATAGGCTTAAGCTCCTAGTTAAAATGGGGAGTAAGTTTCTCCTATTTTATACCCAATCAGAGGTGTTATTTCTCTAAATTCTCCAGCTCTCAGATGTAGGGCTTATCAAGAAATGAGCTGGAAACTCAGACTTGTGGGGGGGAGGGGGGGAAAGGCATTTATTGAAACCTTAAAATTTGTACCCCCATAATATGCCGAAATAAAAAAAAAATTTGTTTCTGAAAGGACCTAGTATAGTGTTTTGGATCTAGAAAAAAAAAAAAAAAGAAAGGAGTTGTGACGAGGCTGGAGATACCTATGCTTGTGATCTGAGGAGAGGTGTTCTAGCAAACTACTCACACAGTGGCCACCCCAGAAAGGATATCCACCAATAAAAGTGCTAGAGATAAAACCCAAATTTTGTCCATATGAGAACCATAGTAAACCCAAAATAATTCCGAAACCAATCTGCATCAATCCAATCACGATCTGGATTGCCTGAAAAAAAGAAAACAGCCCTTTTAAAATGACTTCTTCACTTTCAGGCCTGTGAAACATTACTGTCATTGCTGCTCCTGTTTATTTACTGTCAACTTTTCCAAGATCCACGGGTGTCATTTGGGCGCGCATTGGAAGCAGGAGGTGGACCATGAGGATTTCGACACGCACTGCTAGAATAACAGAGGCGGGGGGCGTTGGGCACTAGGACCTCAGCATAAGGTCTTGTTTGAGATGTTTGGGGAGACTAGCTAGGGTGGCCCAAGGAGAGCTCTTCTGAAACCGCGACTGCCTAAGCATGCGTTAGGATTTTCTGAGAGCTTCTAAAAGACTGTTAGAAAGAAGAAAACACTCTGTGACTTCAGTGGCTGTCTTGTTCAAATGAATCAGTTCTCTGCTTGGTTAATACCAGTTACGGGCAAAGGAATCAGTGAAGACAAAATCATCTACTGGGAATTAATTATGTGCCTGATGATGTTCCAAATACATTTATTGTTTCATGTAATCCTCTCCCAAACTGGATGGAGACACAGAGACATAAAGAAATTAGGTGTCCGACGTCCCAAATACTAAGGGGAAGATCTGGGAAGTTACTGTAGCAAATGCACTCCAGAGCTCACCATCTGCCCGGAGAGTACAGAGCTCTTCAGTGCTGCCTTCTCTCAGGCTCAGCTCAGCTCCGCCTCTTCTGTGAAGTCTTCCTGATTACACCCGTCAAATTCGCCCTATCTTTTTTTTTTTTTATGTCAGCAATTACAGGTATACCAATATTTAGGTTACATAAATTGCCTTTGCCCCACCTGAGTCAGACCTTCAAGCGTGTCCATCCCCTAGACGGTGCACACCGCATCCATTAGGTGTGAATATACCCATCCCCTCCTCCCCCTCCCGCCGGCCTGACACCCAAGAAATATTATTACTATATGTGAACTTAAGTGTTGATCAGTTAATAGCAATTTGCTGGTGAGTACATGTGGTGCTTGTTTTTCTATTCTTGTGATATTTCATTTAGTAGAATGGGCTCCAGCTCTATACAGGATAATACAAGAGGAGCTAGATCACCGTTGTTTTCTTGTGGTACCCTATCTTTTTTCTTTCTAAATTTCTGTTGCATCTCATGATATATAATACACCTTTATACTTGGTTTTGTACTCATTTATATTGTTCATTTTCTTTAAAATTGCAGGTATGAAATCATTTTCTTACCAGTCAAGAGACACATAACCAAAGATAAGGAATATATCTTTTACTTCCTTGTACCTCTTATTGCACCTTCCCTAATCCTAGATAAGCATAGATTTCTAATAAATACAGCTGCCAGATTGCTGTAAAAGTTGATTGCAGATTTATACTTCATTTTTTTCCTGATACTTACGTTTTATCTATCCAGGAAGGCTGCAAATACAAAGATTGCTGTGTTAATTTTTTTCAATAAATATCTACTGAGTACAATTAAATTGAATTAAAATTAGAAAAGAAAACCAGTTTCATAAATAATACTGAGATTACTTTTTTGGAATAATGAAGTGCTTTGAGATTCTGATAAAAGTTATGAACTTTTCTCCCTAAAAAATTATTCTTGTACATTCAAGCGCATGTTGCATATAGCTTCAGAGTGGTGGTGGGCCTCTTTTAGCTAGTCTCACTTGAAGAACTGCATTAGTCTTTCTATGTGATTTTTACAAGCTCTTCTCCAGAGCAGCAATTCAGTCATCTGGTTGCGGACTTCTCATCCTCATCCTTGCTGTCATCGTGATGAGGGGCAGTTAGATCTTGGATTCATACCAGCCTTCTTTTCTCCTCCTACAGCCCTGGCGGTACTATTTATTGATCAAAATTGCCTATAGGACAGAGTTAAAAATTTGTACACATAATTTGCCTGCAGTTTTGGCCACCCAACCACTGTAAGTCCTGAGTTGACTGGTGCAGATGCTCCACATCCTGCTACCTGTGGTCCCTGCACTGTTGTGGTGACTGGGGGCTGCTAATGGCATGGATGTACAATCTTCAGGGAGAGGAAGTAGCTTCTGCCAATTGGAGCTTTTAAAAAACAAAACCTCACTTATCCTTTGGAAATATTTTTATTACACACCTCTTCTGTACCAGGCAGCATGCTCCAGTGGCTCCTCCTTCCACTCAGTAAAAGCAAAGTCTCAGGCTCACCAGGCCTCCCCAAATCTGCCCCTGCCACCCTCCTCTGCCCTCCAGCCACCTGCCCCCTCCCTTGCTCATTCCATTCTACTTTATTGGCCTCCTCCCTGTTCTTCAAACACATCACACACATTTTCATCTAAAGACCTTTATACCAGTTGTTCCCTCTTGGCTTGATAGCTGCATGACTCACTCCTAACTTTATGTCTTTGAGCCCACGTCAACCAACTTGAACTTGCTACCTGGTACTTCATATCCTTTTTCACTTCTTTATTCTCCCTGTATCTCCCTGTACCATCTAACACACTGTGTACTTTACTTCTGCATTGTGTGTCCAGTCCAATTTCCCCCACTAGGTTTTAAGTTCTGTGAGGACAGAGATTGTTCCTGTGTAGCGCTCTTTAATGTTTCCAACACCTGTGGTCTGTGTGGGGTCAGCTGTGTGTGCTGGTTTGCCCCATTTGCTCAACTGGAGCAAGCAGTGTCTTCTGATGGGGGCTGGGAATCGGGGGAGCTGCCTCCACAGCTTAGATGGGCTACTGGAGGGGAACTGATGCTCATTTTTACTTTCCTAAAACATCAACCTTGAAATAGGTAGTAAGTCAGCTAGAAGAGTTTCTGGGACATAATAGGTACTGAATATAATCGACGGAGTGATCTAACAGAGAAGTTGGAGCTGCACGTAACCGAGAGATTTAACACAATTTGGTGGAATTATATTAGTGGTATGAATGAGGTATCTGCAAAGCACAGCAAAGGGACTAACAGTTCCTCCTAAGCAGGTGGAATCTTCACCTACAAGTAGGGTGCATTTTTATAATGCCTACAGAAACAAGGTGTTCAAACTACCCTTTGTAGAAGCAAGGTTCAAAGTACCCTTTGTAGAAGCAAGGTGACAGTTAAGTGACAGTATCTCCAAGGGTACTAGTGGTGCACAGCAGAGAGAATGCCCCCTAATTCTTTCACACTCAGCCTTCCCCAGACTGCCCATTTGTAGTTTCTTCCCTTTTAAGGCAGCCATCAATATTTATTTTAATATGAATTCACCTGTATACAAATGCTGGGCTTGTAGCCAATCCAGAGAAAGCATTGAGGTTGTATAAAAAGTCCTTTTCCAGAAGTGAAATCAAGCTAGAAGTAGTGGTGCTCTTATCATGTCAAAATTACCAAATCTTCATGCTGACAGTAAAGGCCTCCGTCACCTGTTAGATTCTTGCTTGAATCTAAAATAAAATGAACTTGATCTATATGTGGACTGTTTCTACCTAAACGAGATATGGTTTCCTGATTAACGTTCAGGCTTTTTAATAATTGGTTGGCATTCTTCCCACCAATAGTTTATAGGTAAAAAAAATCTTTCAAATGTATAATTAAAATTCTGATAGTAAACAGACTTACCCCTAGTGTCTTTGCTTCTTCTCTAAAGTTTGTTGCTGCTGTTCCCATAGATGGATTTGTCATTTGTGTATTTCCTCGACCCAGCTGACTGCCAGCAAAGGATCCTGAAGATATGATGAAGGGAGGTTGTCCACCCTGAGCTTGGTTTCCTTGGTTTATTGAACCCAGAGGCTGAGGCTGAGGCTGTTGAAACCTAGGAGCCACAAAGCTACTTGCTGTGTAAAGGTTGGGTATGGTTGCACGAACTCCATGGTGGCTTGTTGGCTGGGATGACATCATTGTGTCCTAAGTATTACAAAACATATCAAAGTGATGCATGCACCCAGAAAAGAAACTAAAGAAACTCTTGTTAAATGTCAATTATCTATGCAGAAGGAAGAGAGCAAGTGAGCAGATAATGAGCAATGACAACTGATATAAACATGATTCTCATTTGACTTTGGAATGAGAATCCTATATATCCTATGATGTGGAGAAAGTGAAGGAGGGGAAGATGGGAATATATTTATTTTCCTATTTTCATTTGGTTTACAAAGTATGTATACATATGTGTGTGTGTGTGTGTGTCCTCCCTGAATTCATAGTATCTAAAGGACAACAGGAAGAAAGGACTGTGGTAGGCAGAATAATAACCCACCCCTACCCCGCCAAAGATGTCTACATTCTAATCCAGGAAGCTGTGAATATGTTAGGCTACATGGCAAAGGGGAATTAAGGTGGCAGGTGTAATTAAGCTTGCTTATTAGCTGCTGATCTTAAAATAGGGAGATTGTCTTGGATTATGGGTGGGCCCAATGTAATCACAAGGGTCCATAAAAGTAGAAGAGGGAGATAGAAGAAAGTCAGAGAAAGGGAAGCTAAGATGGAAGTAGGGTTGGAGAGGTGCTATGCTGCTGGCTTGGAAGACAGAGGAAGGCATCCATGAGCAAAAGAATACGGGAGGCTGCTAGAAGCTGGATAAAAAAAGGACATAGATCCTTCCTTAGAAGCCTCCAGAAAGGAACTTAGCTCTGCTGACACCTGGTCTTAGCCGTGTAAAGGTGGTGTTGGATTTCTGACCTATAGAACTGTCAAATGAAAAAGTATGTTGTTGTAAGTCACTAAGTTTGTGGTAATTTGTTATACCAACAAATAGAAAACTAATACAGGAGTCAGTCATACAATTGGATGGCAGGGAAAGCAGTCCAAGAGGAAAAGTAATAATTTAGTAATTGGAAAAGTACACAGTTCATATATGGCCACTTAAGTTAATTCTCTTGTTTTTTTTTAAGAAAATTACTCTTGAGATTTCTTACCCAATTCTGTCCTTGTAGAAGTGTAGACCATCTCAGACTCCATGTGGCCAAGGGAAATTTTGTTGAAAGTAAACCCAGCATAACTAGTTATGGACAAGAATCACTATTAATCTTTGAAAAAATTTATGACACTTAAAAAAATTAGTCTTTGGTGTCCTTAGATTCCTTTTGTTGAGACCTTATCCCTAGACCATTTTCTTATACTTCATGAATATCAAGAAAGTAGGAGTGATGAATGCTCTCATCCTTGGCATGAAGTATGAATAATATGAATAACCTGCTGGAACATTGCACACGGGTGTTTTAACAGGGACACTTATTCAGATCCTATACTCACAGAATCCTAAAATTTCACAGTAGGAAAGAACCTTTCCAAATCATCCTGTCTCATTCCCCTGGGTTTACAGATGTGAAATTGAAACTGAGACGAGTTAAATGACCTGCTCAAGGTTATATAGAAAATGTGTGGCACAGCTAGGACTTGAAAATGGGACTTTGTACTGTTGGTTCAGAGTTTCTGACTTCAACTACACAGCTTCACTGTGAACGCTTGCAGCTTGTCTTCCAGGCCAGCCTTGGTGACATGGCATTGTCTCTGCTCCTACAACTACCCAACTACAAAACTGCTGTCTTCGGATGCCGTGGAGAGGGCGTTGCAAATAAAGCCGATGACTTCTCAGTGATTCAGTAATTAACTTAGTAAGGCCTCTCCCTGGCAAACTTCTAGTGAGCTGTCTAGAGAGCTAATATTCATTAAACACTTACTGTAGGCACAGTGGGGGCTGTATATTGTCATGTTTAGGAGTGTGAACTTAGAGTTAGAATCCTGATTCTGACACCAGCTATATGTCTTTGGCAAGTTTGTTAACCTATCTTTGCTTTTGTTTTCTGTTTATAAAATGAGGCAAATCAGAGTACCTTCCTTATAGGATTCCTTTGAGCATTATTCTATGCAAAGTGCTTAGAATAATTTCTGTGACAGCTAACCAGGTTGGCTCTGTCATTGCTGTGTTAAGTTTGTGAGACACATTCTCTCTCTTGCTCTTTACAGAACCCAATGAAGTAGGTCGTATACTAGTGTTATCCCTATTTCACAACGAAAGAATTGAATCCTGAATCTATACTCATAACCCTTACCTTAAATCACTGGGGAAATGCAAACCAAACCACAGTGAGATTATCACCTAACTCCAGTGAAAATGGCCTTTATCAAAAAGTCCAAAACAACAAATGCTGGCATGGATGTGGAGAGATTGGAACACTCTTACACTGCTGGTGGGACTGCAAATTAGTATAACCCCCGTGGAAAGTAATTTGGAGATATCTCAAAGAGCTAAAAATAGAAATGCCATTTAAGCCAGCAATCCAATTTCTAGGCATCTACCCAAAGGAAAAAAAGACATTCTATAATAAAGACATCTGCACTCAAGTGTTTATGGCAGCACAGTTCACAACTGCAAAGATGTGGAAACAACCCAAGGGCCCTTCAATCTATGAGTGGATTAATCAAATGTTGTATATGTATACCATGGAATGCTACAAAAAACAACGGTGAGCTAGCATCTCTTATATTATCCTGGATAGAGCTTGAGCCCATCCTTCGAAGGGAGGTATCACAAGAATGGAAAAAGAATCACCACATGTATTCGCCATCAAATTGGCACTAACTGATCAACACTAAGGTGCTCACATGGTAGTAATATTCACTGGGTGTCGATCAGGTGGGAGGGGGATGGTGAGGGTGTGTGAACTCACAATTAGTTGTGGAGTGCACTGTATGGGGGAAGGGCATGCTCACAGCCCTGGCTTGGGCGAGGCAAAGGCATTATATGTAACCAAATGTTTGTACTCTCATAATATTCTAAAATTTAAAAAAAGATGCTAGTTACAACTGATAATGGCTGAAAGAAAAGGGAGAAAACACATTTCTGAAATATCTGGTAACCCAGGGATTATTTTTTCAAAATGGAAACACATTTTAACCCACAAAAAGTTATTTTAAACAAGGAAAAATAAACAGTTCCATGGCTGTGAATCTTGCAGTGACTCCCTATAACTCTCAAATAACATATGAGAACATGAAGTGATGCATCTTGTGGATTTGGTTTCTGTGGCCAAATGTTGCTCAAGCCCTCTTTTCTGATCCTTAATCTGCTACTTCACTAACTCTGGGGCTTTGAGCAAATTTCTTAATGACATCCCTTTTCATTCCTGTCTCAACTGTAAAATGACAGATGATGCCATTTAAAGCAGTTAGTGTAGGCCGGGTGCGGTGGCTCACGCCTGTAATCCTAGCACTCTGGGAGGTTGAGGTGGGCGGATTGCTCGAGGTCAGGAGTTCAAAACCAGCCTGAGCAAGAGCGAGACCCATCTCTACTATAAATAGAAAGAAATTAATTGGCCAACTAATATATATATATATATATATATATATAAAAAATTAGCCAGGCATGGTGGTGCATGCCTGTAGTCCCAGCTACTTGGGAGGCTAAGGCAGGAGGATTGCTTGAGCCCAGGAGTTTGAGGTTGCCGTGAGCTAGACTGATGCCACGGCACTCACTCTGTATCGAAAAAAAGAAAAGTAAAGTAGTTAGTGTAAAGACCAAATGATCTAAATTCATGGCAAGCTGTTGTAACAGTGCCCAGCACATGGCAAGAGCATGGTAAAATGTAGCTATTATTTTATTATTAGAGCCCAGGGTCTTCTATCTTGTTTTAAGCAGTGGATGCGGCCATATGAAAAATTTACGAAAGGGATTAAACTTCAAAAAGTCACTGCCAAGAGCAAGGAGACAGGAGATGGAGGCTCAGGGTACAGTAATTAACCAGAACAAGAATTTTCTTGAGCTTTTCAGAAGTATACAGTTGAATAGTGCTCCCATGTTTCTGCATCTGTATGATTTCATTACCCTCTTTGTTGTTCAGCATTGCACTTTTTGTCTTTTGAGAAATTCGATAAGAAAAACTCAAAACATTTAATTTATTTATCAATAATTTCTCATTTCATATCTGCTATTTAGTTTCTGGACAAAGATCTATAAGTTTCAAATAGAACCCAGATTAGTAACGGCTAGGTCTATAAAAACTATGGCTCGTCTTAGAATGTATTTTTACTGGGTCAGCTTCTGGTTTTATAAAAAGAATCAAAGAGCTGAGCCACTTCCAATCCTTTTAGTGTATACCAAAATGACTTAATGTGTAAACAGCTAAAATGCATGGGAAGATAATTAATTATTCAATTGAAATGAGGATAATCTTATAAATGATACAAGAAAAGGGACACTAATGAATAGATTCTTTTTATAGATTTTAACTTTTGACTTACTGTGATTTTTCTCTTGACAGTTGGTAAGATATTTACTACGAGTTGTCTTTTTTCTAAAAATTATAGCAACTGCACTTATTTCAAACACAAGGAATACATAAAAAAATAGAAGATCCGATGAGATCAAAAGTATGAGGCCATAGCAATAAGAGAAACGCTTACCAGTTTGCTGTTTGATTAAATTTCAAGTAAATATTTCAAATAAAAATTCAAACATTTTACTTTTTCTACCTTTTTTTCTCCCTTGCTTTCACATTAACTTCACTTTTAACAGACTAATATGTTTGAGAATGCATAATAGTATATCATGCAACATAAAAATGAATCATTTCCATAGAATCACCCAGAAAATCCACAGGGATACAGTTATATAAACTTCCACAAGTAAAAATGCTGATATAGCGAAAATGAATAATTTTTCCCCATCTATTTTGTTTTGTTTTGACAAAAAGAAGCACCTTAATTAAAATGTATCGCAAAACCCAGTGCTTTGGTATTTCCGTGCTTTGTAGTCCTATGGTAGCCACGTTATCATCAAATGCTCACAAAGTCGAAAAGTCAACCAAGCCTCCTCTTTGTTGACTGATGTTCATGGAATGGCAGACAGCTGAACCTGCTATGTCACCTTTCTTAGCATTAGCCTTTGATATTTCTTTCTTGAAGCCCATTTTACCTCTCTTATAGCAACTGACTGACTTTTTCGTTCCTTTCCTATTTCATTTCTTTCCTGTTTCATTCCTGTTGTGGTTTCATTTCTCCTTGTTTATCTACTGGCCCCAACATAGACACGAGAATTGGCTGCGTCTCTCCAGCCTAACGGATGCAGCAGAGAACCCGCACGGATAGACCAGCCAGCCCCACTCTGTGCCCATTGATTTGAGTGAAGGGATAGGCAGGGTGTTTCAGTGGAGACTTACTCCGTGCCTTGGGCACCTCTGTGTTTTCTCTTTCTCTGCTCCAAGCTCTGGGCCAGTCTCAGTTATTTATCTGGGTTTTATAGATACCGTTTACTTCCTTGTTTCAAACCAAACTGTCTCCTATTTTTATGTAATTCCAAAGTCCCTTTATTACTGACACTCTTTACCCCAACTGAATACATAGGCTCATCCGTAAATTTTGCAATATTCTGTGCTTCCACGTCTTCCTTTCATTTGTGTTGGGAAGCCTATTCTGATACCCGCAAACATGTCAGTGTTTATTTCTCTAGCTTTCTGGTACTCATCGTTGCAATATCATACCACATTTTAATGCCTTTTAAATTAAACAAACAAAATTGGAAAATAAAGATAACAAAAGAGGAAAAAAGCACTCATAATCCCACCACCCAGACATAATTAATGATAGTATTTTCGTTCAGATCTATACACTTTTGAATGTAAATGCAGATAGATAGAAACATAGCATGTTTTACATAGAGGCATATATGATTTTGTAAAATCACCAAGTTGGAATCATAATGTAGACACATTTTATAACCTGCTTTTTGTTAATAGCTTAATATCTTATAAAGAGCTTTTCATGGTTAGCTATTTTCTGTTTGTTCCTTTATAAAGATAACTTGTCATGTATTAACACATAAATTCTGGCCGATTTATTAAAATGCCTACATCCCAGTCTTTTAATGTGTGTATGTGCTCTCACTCATATGCTTATTAATGCTCTATAGTATTATCATCATATCTGTTATTATAATTTAAATTCAATGCAATACTTCTCTAGTTAGCTTTTCTGATAAAGATTTTTAGAAGGTTATCATTATTTTGGAAAGTTTCAAGTCAGAGGAAATTGGCCTAATTGTAGAGTTGGATTCCCAAGAAATAAGTCAACAGTCCTAATTTCAGGCAAGACCCTGAGAGGTGTGGTGTGAGACTTTATACTCTGATTCTGCAGGCAGAGTCAGATTACAGGAGCATTGGTCCCAGGACATAGTCCTCTGCCAGCTCAGTGCTTCACAAACTAACTATAGAGAAAGACTGTTTTTCCATAAAAAATTAATTCATTGTATGTAGACCAATACTTTTGTAAAATATCATAAAAATGACTTACAAGGAAAATAAAATTAAAAAGACAGTAATTCAAGCCCATTTTTGTTAGAATCAGTAGGCATAAAATTATAATAATCTAAACAAGCATAACAGGAAAAAATAGAATAATTACGAATCTGAAAATGTTGATAGGCAATTAATATAATCACCACGACACATAGCTTTTTGCCCTTCCAAAATTGTAACTAAACAAAAATTACAAAGGAAATAACAATTTCCTGTGTTAAAAGTCTATACTCACAGTTGGAACAAACATTGTATATGTCATATCTAAAGTTCCACTACTTAAATGAGCTTGGTGCTTGCTTATTAATTTGTTTAATCTAACTTGGGATTGATGACAGCATGACTTGCAGAGGATAATATATTTTTAAACTGTTTCTGTGTTTTGTTTCAATAATACCAATAGTAGAGAAATCAGTCACAGAGGTTTGTTGACAGGAACAGAAGAAGAGATTTTAGAATAACATCAGAACCATGATTATTTAAAAATTTTATTTAAAATAAGGCAAGTGATAATGTATTTTCAAAGTACATAAATATGTACTTTGAAAATACATTATCATTTCATATCATAATCATATACATTAGTCATTTCCAACAATTTATCCTGTTTTTAACCTTTTTTCTTATCATTAACAGTGGATTATGGAAAGACTAAATTGCAATTTTAGGATCTTCTTTTGATGGAATATAAAATTCATAAGGTAATTGGTAATAACTTTTTCCAGATGTGTAATATCAAAATCATCAACCGTTTCCTTGCTAGTTGTTAAATTAAGCTATGCACCATCACTACCTGTAAACTCTCTGTTTCTAAGCTTCTAATGTTTGTCATGTTGCAGTTTTTCTTTGCATGGAATTATTATGGTCATCAAATTATTGAAAATATCATACAAATAAGTGAATCTGGTCATAGTCACATTTTTGAAATGTTGAGACCAAACCAGCTTCTCATCTTAATGACATGCAAAATGTTTCTCTGTTTCAAATATTCTTGGCAGGAGGCTAGAAAAAACTAAAGGTAGTAACCAAGCAATTGTATAACCATTTAATAGAATATTCAAAAAATAATAAACTATCTCTTTTTTAGAGACAAGGCCTCACTGTGTTGCCCATGCTGCAGTGCAATGGCCTGAGCACAGCTCACTGTAATCTCAAAGTCCTGGGCTTAAGTGATCCTCCTGCCTCAGACTCTTTAGCAGCTAGGACTACAGGAGTGTGTTGCCACACCTGGCTAGTTTTTTTAAAAAAAAAATTGTAGAGATGGGTTGTCACCATGTTGCCCAGGCTGGCCTTCAATTCCTGGCCTCAAGCGATACTCCTGCGTTGGCCTCCCAAAGTGCTGGGATTACAGGCATGAGCCATCATTCTTGGCCAAAAGGAATAGACTGTTGATACACATAATAATTGATGGGTCTCAAGGGTATCGTATTAAGTGAAAAAAGGCAATCTCAAAATGTTGCATACTCTATGATTCCATCTACAGAATTTTGTCGTAAAATGACAAAATATATGATGATGAACAGACCAGTGTTTGCCAGGGATGAGACTGTGACCGTAAAGGGGTGAGACAAAGAAGTGTCTTTGTGGTGGTGGAAATGATCTGTATTCTCAAGGGAGTGTATTTGGGATGATTGAATTGTTCCAAATTCTAATCATGGTGCTGTTTACATGAATCTTTACATGTAATGAATAAACTCTGCAGATCACAAAAAAATATAGTGAATGCATTTAAAAACTGGTGAAATTCAAATGAATACTGAGCGTTAGTTAATAGTATTATACAAATGTCAATTTCCTGGTTTTGGCAGTTGTACTATGGTTACATAAAACGTAACCACAAGGGAAGCTGGCAGAAAGGTAGCCAGGAACTCCTTGTACCATTTTAGCAACTTCTATGTGATTCTAAAATTATTTCAGAATAAAAAGTAAAAACAAAACAGCACAACC